>ML805762.1:0-19183 GCA_009831015.1 Picea engelmannii
ATGACACTACGGGGTCGAGACTCATAGATAGCATGGCGTTTCCACATATATGGCTGGCCCAAGAGAACATCACAGACATCCAGTGGGGAAACATCACATAATACCTCATCCTTGAAGGGTTGGATGCCATATGACAATCGACATTGCTGGCTGACACGAAGATCTTGTCCTTGGTGAAGCCACCCGATGCTGTATGGTTGCGGGTGTGGTGTTGTCGACAATCCCAACTGTTTGACGACCTCTATTGAGATGAGGTTCTTATGGATTCCACTATCAACAATAAAATGCAGTGGGGTCCCCTTCACCCACATCTATGAATGAAAAAGGCACTCCCCCTCTTCTGGATCTGTTGGTTCTTCTAGTTGAATTGCTGCGATCGCGACAATAGCAGTGGGGTCTGCGTCGATGATCTGTCTTTTACCAGTATTTTCAGAATCAAATTCTAAATCAGGGTTCGACTCCTTGTATTTGATCTCGGCCACCAATAACTGTTTTGAGTGACATTCATCAGTGTTGTGCCAGGGGATTTTTCAGAAATCACACCATTTTCCGATGTCCTTCTTTGTCTTCCCGTGACCCTTCTTTTCTTGTGGCTTGGAATGGTTTTCGGGAGACTGTTTGTTAGGGTTGTCTTTGTCGTACTTTGGTTGTTGTGGATTTGCAGACCCGAACTCCCGTTGGTTCTGGTGCTTAAATTTGTGCTCGATTTTAATAGCATATCGATAGGCAACACCGAGCGATGAGATGTCCAGAAAATCCATTTCAGTTTGGATGTATCTGTGTAGAGCCCCAGAGTATTTCAGAACCAAATGCCGTTCGAAGTCTTTGATACCCAGCTTGGTGCGCATGGTATGGAAGCTATTGGTGAACTCCGGAACTGATTGGCCCCTCTGTTGCCATAGTTTGGTCCATCTCATATATTGGTCCTCATAGTTTTCAACAGGGTAGTACTATTCCTTTACCGCATCCATAAAAAAATCCCAAGTGGGCTCGGCTCCGTACATTCCAGACTCCTCTGTGGAACTCTGCTCCCAGTAATTTTCCCACCAATGTTTGACATGGGGGAGAGCCTTAAGGAGTGCGAAGGTGATCTTTTCCTTGTCGGAAAAATTATGAACAAAGAAATAACCTTCTAGCAGATTTAACCATTTATCTAGGGCATCTGCATCTATTTGACCTTCAAATATGAGAAAGTCAAAATTAACCTGTACCTTGAAAGGTGAGGTGCCTCCAAAGTGGTTGCTTGATGAGGATGTGCATGATGCTATCGGTAGGCATTGAAGGATGTGGGAAAAATTCTCCATCATTTCGTCCCTCTGTCGCGTGAGAGCTTGCTCAAGCAACAAATTGATAGGATTGTCTGCTCCGTCGTTTTTCTTTTCTTCTGCCATTGAGGGTTTCTTGGGTGTGCGAGAGAGATTGTCTTCAAGAGAGACAAGATCGAGACCCAACTTGCTATACTCGAACCTCGTCGGGGACATGCACTAAAAAAAACGATCAAGAGCAGCCTGCTCTGATACCACTGATCCGGATTATTTTCGGCACGAAATGAGAGCGGAGATATAATAAAGAAATGTACAGAGATATTGCATATATTCAATAATATAACAGAAATGTATCAGAGATGCAACCATAAAAACAGATATACAATAATACACGATTTCTATTAATCAGAGAAATGTACAGAGACTGTAAAAATACAGAGTGAAAGACTCGCTAGAATGGTGGTAGCTTATCTCTGAGAAGAGATGTGACGGCTACGCGCATTCGCAAGAAGATGATTCCAATGAGGCTCAGAAGGCCCTTTTACAATAGACGAGAATGCCAAAATTCCTAGACATCCAAAAACCTAACCCTAGGAGATGAAGCGCCAAAAGTCATGTAGGCCCCGTTTGGGTAAGTTAGTACATCAATTTCCCGGGGTCGTAACTTTTTCATATGATCTCCGTTTTAGGCGTGTGATAGCTCGTTGGAAAGGTATCATCAAGGAGATTAATTTTGGGGGATAATTTATGCCTTTGGATATCATTGGGAACCTATATTTCGAAAAACCTTCATTTAGGCCCTCAAAATCGCCCCGGAAGTTAATACCTGCTAAAAATAGTAAATTGCCAAAATTGCAAGAAAGTCGTTTTGAGCCATTTGGAGAAGGTAGGTGGCCACCGATATCCATCTGGATCAATCTCTTCCGACTTAGAATATTTTCTAAGTGTTCAAAGGCCTCGACCTTTTCTCCTCCTACATGTCTGTCTCTTGGAATTCGTCTGCATGCTTGAAAGTGCTATTTCTTCTGAGCTTGATCGCGTTGAAGATTTTGCCTTCCCATGCATTCCTTGCATTTTGGGGATCTCGTCAAACTCAGATCGAAGGTTAACAATGATTGATGGTTCACAGAAATTGTGGAGCTCCAACATGCGTGTTCTTTATAAAAGAGTTAGACCTCCGCAATTTGGAAAGCGCTCGCTCAACTAATTGGTCTTAACCAAAGTCGTTGATCTTCCAACCCGATGAGATCAATGACGTTGGCAAATTGCGGGCCGTGGACTAGTGCATCTGCTACTTTAACTTTCGCACTCCACAATGATTCCCCACCCTCGATCTCCATTCATATATCGACGACTCACAGTGATTGTGGTGTCCCACCTCCGTAATTTGAGAAATGCTCGCTCGACTCTTGTCTAATCCTAGTCGTTGATATTCCATTCTTGAATAGATAAATGACATTGGTTGATTTCGGCCATGAAATAACATGTCCAATATCAGGTTCTTAAGTCATGGGTATTTCTGGTAACTTGACTATCGTCTACCTCCCAGATATGGCGATCGGAACGGTTGTCAGGTAGCCTCAGATCTAAGGTTTAGACTTAACCTCGGGACTTCGGAACTTCGTGGATTTTACCTCCCTCATGAAGAATTCTCTTAGTTTTCCAAAATCATGAAGTCCAAATGAATCCAAGGTTAACTCCCACACTCTTTCCCATATCCAATGGTCACATCAGATCGTGGCTCTTTCCGAACAGGTTTCGTCCGTTCATCTTCCAAACAAAGGGACCTTCCCTTGGTTGGATACTTCAACCTCGCTGTTATTTCTTATATTTGTTAGCTCTGAAAGGCTTAAGAGTTTTGCGCTCTACATCTTGAATTTAACGCTTGGAAGAATCCTTCCGCGCACCCCTTACGCTCATTCCTCAAATCTAGAACTTAAGTTATTCTCGGTCTCTTCCTGCCTCGCAGAGAGCCTGTGCATACATTCACTATCTCTCCTGAGCTTTAACAGACTCCCTCCTGCAAGGGACTCAAAATGACTAGGAGTATCGACATGCATAAATAAAACTGTGCCCAAGGTCGACGAACTCATAGTTCGTGGATCTAGCTTAAGCCACCACAGGGCCCAAGCATTTACGAATACAAAACACGTCCAATCCATAATCGCTTAAATACACAATTTAAACAAGAGTAAAGAGATATAGTATAACCATTAATAAAACATACACATCCCTGGGTCATTCACAATATATTCCATTTCATTACATAATTACAACTTAATTTCACAGGGTATGAGAATACTTATCTATTACAAGTTGCATCCAACCAACTAACTGTGGGTGTGCACCTTTGCACCCAACCATAGGCTTAGAGGAATTCATTCTTAGCACTATGGCCACCCTCATGCTAATCCATGATATCACTAGGGAATTTATGCCATCTCTCAGAGAAACTCTCTTTGTCACAACGACCCTGCGAGGTTTATCATATGCTTCCTCAACATCAAGCTCACGTTCGGGTCCTTCAGGACATGTTCTCGACACTTCCTTTGGGTTCACACATCTCCCTTACGAGATTTTTCTCTCATCCCGTGTCTCCTCTCTTGCTATCTCTGTATGTATCTTACCTTCCCTCCTCTGGAAGGTTTCTGACCTGTCCTGTTCCTTCTATCAGAAGGAATCTCGGGTCTGCAGGTCTCTGTGGTACTTTGAGCTGACATCCTGTAACTTGAAAATGATTCCATTCATGGGGGTGGTTGATGATTCAACCACTGGTCCTTTCTTTATTAACTGATTTCTTTCCTCTAGAAATATCATGGCTCGTACTTAAAGGCTTCACCCCCCAACAGTCAGTTATGGGCAGTTTAACAATAATAAATTTACATTGTCCACATGCCTTAGCATGTTAATCCTATTTTATGATTAATTACAAGCTGGGGGAAACAAGGGTGTTACAATTCCCTCCCCCTTAAAGGAACACCGTCCTCGGTGTTCTTTCTCAAAAAAACCTGTCATGCCTTTCTCATTTAGCTGTTTCGGAAATCTTGATCCTTCTTCCTTGGTCAGGTCCTTTTTTCAGACCTTAAATATTGGTCACCTACTTTCAATAGTTCTTGGAAAACAAGCACGTTAATCATAGCCTTATGCGAAAACATTGCATAAAATTTCTAGGAAAATTTCATAATCTTAGCACAATAATTATCTGTGCAGTTTGTGGATTTGTATCCACATGGTTGTTTTGTTATCCAGGATCATTGTTTTTCCTTGACATACCCATTGGGTGCATTATTCCCATCAATAGTTTACAAGAACTATCAAGGTTTCATCTTCCTTGCGGTCACTCACTCTCCAGGCCCAGGCTCAGGCATCCCCTTCTATGATATACAGTCCCTCGGGTGATCCATATTGCCTTGCCACGGTTTTATCACACAGGAAGAACTACCCATCGTGTACATGATCCCAATAGTTTAAAAGAACTATCATGGTCTCCTCTTCCTTACGGTCACTCACCCTCCAGGCCCAATCTTAGGCATCCCCTTCTCTACTATACAGTCCCTCAGGTAATCCATCTTGCCTTGCCAAGGTTTTCTCGCATAGAAATAATTCTAGAGACTCTATCGAGCCTTACAGTCGAGGCATCCCTCAGACTTTCTCTGGAGAGGCGTCCCTCCAGCTTATGTTACATCAACAGAACATATTCTAGGTGATCATGGCTTACCACAAGGTTCTCATGGCTCAACAATAACCATTTTTCATGATTTTATAGCTTGACATCCTTCCGACTCAGCTAAAGTTAGGGACAAAGGTTAATCTCCTTCTCCCGACACCATAATAGATAGGGATGAAGGTTACTCTCCTTCTCCCGACACTGTAATATATAGGGATGAATGTTACTCTCCTTCTCCCAATACCATAATAGATAGCGATGAAGGTTACTCTCCTTATCCTAGCACTGTAATAGATAGGGATGAAGGTTACTCTCCTTCTCTTGACACTGTAATAGATAGGGACAAACGTTAGTCTCCTTCTTCCGGTACAATAATAGATAGGGATGAAGGTTATTCTCCTTCTCCTAGCACCGTAATAGATAAGGATGAAGGTTACTCTCCTCTCGACACCGTAATAGATAGGGATGAAGGTTACTCTCCTTCTCCTGGTACCATAATAGATAGGGACGAGGGTTACTCTCCTTCTCCCATTATTTCATTCTTTACAAAACCAAACAAACTGTTAGTGTCTATTTCATGTGATCAGATTATACTCTTTTTCATAGTTCTTCCTCAAACCCGATATTTTAGTCTCTCGTCTCTGCACTCTTCGAAGATCTTTTCCTTTCACCTGTATCATAGGTATACAAAAAATCATGAGACATCATCATAAATTTTAAATTCAGAATTTCCTTGTAAATCTGTCACCTATAGATTTCCAATTCCACATTTTATTTCCATATTTGTTTCGTATAGGAACCAGATTCATAATTATGGGACTTTCCTTCCCATAGCAGTTTGGCTCAGCAGGAAATTGGTCTTCCTTATGGGCTTACAACATTGCCATATCCAAGACCCCTTTCCTCCCTGCAATTCATTCTTTACACAGCCAAACAAACTGTTAGTCTCTCATGCATCCATGTATATATATCTATATTCAAAACCATGCATACTAATAGTTCATCACATCTATATAAACATAAAAAGGGAATCCCATTCCTTTCCTGTGCCTCATTTCAACATACCAACCCTTTGAAAACGTAATTCAACATTTCAAAGGATTTTAACAAATGTGCCAATTATTCATGGCCACATTCATACCCAATGCACTCTTGCATTGTTTCCAAGTTCGTCACACTTTATGACCGGTTCTTGGCCATG
This sequence comes from Picea engelmannii, assembly GCA_009831015.1. Taxonomy (NCBI): domain Eukaryota; kingdom Viridiplantae; phylum Streptophyta; class Pinopsida; order Pinales; family Pinaceae; genus Picea; species Picea engelmannii. The sequence continues at coordinate 6,134 of ML805762.1, forward strand.
ATGTATTGGAATTTAACCAACCTTTTCCTCATATGGCTTATTAATTTTCTTTCATTCTTTCAACAGGACCATACTGCCTGTTATAGGCCGATCATGATCCCAAATCAGTACACATGAACTCAAAAGTTTCACATGAATGCCTTTAAGAATTCCTTGATTGGTCAATGCATTCATGATATATTAGTTCATGAATTCTTCCAAGGGCTACAAACAATGTTTACTACCAGAGGTTCATACCTCCATCATTCAGGTTCTCCTTCCTGAATCATACCTTACTTGGGTACCCAAGGCATACAAATGCCTTTCTAAAGTTCATGCATAACACTAAGACAATAAAATATTTTAGAAGGGGTTCTTACCAAATCCCTTCATACCTTGTGCCACATAGGCACAGATATCTTTATACTAGTTCTTGGCTGCTAGCACCCTCTTTCTGATTTTTACCTCATCAACGGTGATTTATGGGGACTTTTACAACCCTGCCAATAATATTTCAACCACAACCTTCTCCCGGTCATCCTCTGTTTGAGGTTGGCCATCATTGGCAACTGTCTTCCTCAGTAGCTCCAATTTCTTTCTATACATAGCATGCATCATCATAGTCACAATTACATTAGTTGTAATATTAAACCAAATGCATGTATCATAACATTCGAATTCATAAAACATCTTCAAAATGTCCTAGCATATCTTTATGTACTTCATCACATTATCCTCAAATGTTTCCACAAGTGCAACACAAAAATATTTCGATTGTATCTTCAAAAATACAATCCTTATCACTTTGGTGTCAAAACCGTTTTACTTTCATTAGCGTACCAACTTTCTCATCCAAGAGAAAACATAATACGCATCAAGGAAATAATTGAGGACTCTCCCCTTCTTCCAACTCTTTCTACATTGCCTGGGACTTTTCATCCCAGTAGAGTTATCTCTAAGGCCTCATTGCCTTTTCTTAATCATGGCTTCAAACAATCCTATTCAGTTAAATGTACTTATTTATTCATTTAATCATACTCAAGGGGTTTACTTTCCTTTTACCAACTATACCAGTTTCCACAACTGCTCTTTTAATCCTATGACTCTTTTAAACAATTTAGGGTTCTTAGGGTGAGGAAAGTCTTCCTCCTTTTCTCCCCCTTTACTTATGCAATCTACTTCTTATTGTGATCTTTTTTCTCTTTTCCTGAGCAGCCCTGGGTTAGGCTCATCCTAATTCTTAGGATACATCAACATTCTTTAATAGAAAAATCTTTTGCCCATAATGAATCATGAACCTGTGCATCCTGGATGTTACCATTCAATTACCAGAATGGTTAAGATTCATTATTAGTCTTCTATTAATTACATGATGTTTTTCAAAATGTAATCCAGGATTCTGGTATATATATATATATATATAATCATGAACCTATGCATCCTGCATGTTACCATTTGGTTATCAAAATGGTCAAGATTCATTATTAGTCTTCTATTCATTACATGATGCTTTTCAAAATGTAATCCAGTAAAGGCATCTCTTGCACCTGTTTACCTCATGCATTCACTTGATAGTTTAATTTCATCATTAGTGTCCTTTAGTTTGAGATTTCAGTCACTTATAGGACTAATCTCATAGTCATATCTCGTATTGATGTTGCCTTTTCTCAAGGAAATAACCAACCAGGGTCACTTTACTCTTTATGTGACAACGTCTAGCAAGAAAACCTTCTTGCCTTAGCATCTGTAGGGTTTTACCCATCTCACTTTTATCTAGTCACGAGGAGTTATGTACTCCGATTTTAATATAGAGCAGTAACTATAAATGCTAGGGATCCTACCTATCCTATCAGATTCCTTTAATCCCACAAAGGTATTAACCATTATATAATCTACCATCATCAGTGCCTAAAGTTCCAAATGACCATTCTTAGAAGTAGTGTTACAAACACTAGGTCATCTGTCCTTCGGGCTTCAACTGCTCTTGACAAAACCATGCCACCTTCAACTATATACATTCAAGTCTTATTATAAATGTTAATTAGCATATCCATACTCTGGTAAGAGTAGTTATCACTTTGACAAAGGGATAAAGAAATTCTTCTGCTGAAATTCAACAAGAATTCCAAAAATCATAGGTTGAATCTACAATCCTTCTCCTCAAGGAGTAAATGCAAATAACAATACCTCCTTACGTGACTCGTACATGAGCCCAAGAAGGCCAAGTTTTGTAGCCATGCTCTGATAACAATTTGTAACACACACACGATGGGGCATAATTTTTTTTCCCTTTTCTTAAAGGATAGATTCTCCATCCATGGTTTCTAATTTGGAAAGTTGGGGAACTAGCCCAACCTCCCGGTCAAGGATCTCTGATTCTGGAGCCAAACGACTCTTTGAGGCCTTGATGGTCTCGTTTTGTAATAAAACATATAACCTTTTGACTTCCTTGTGCAGGTCTAATGGTACCTACGACCTTCCCTTCGTGCTTGCGAAATCTTTGAGTTTGGGTGCTAGCCCCTTTTATGATAAGCCCCTCCTTGAGGTGACCTTGGGAGATAACCCTACACAAACACACAATTACATGCGTGGCCAAAGGCATTTTGAAACCAAACTACCTTTTGGCCCGCAATTCTCCTTGAGCCTCCACGTGTCCTTTCTTCAAAACCATGGTTTGGATTGTGGCCCGCCTTCAACTTTTAAAGTTCGTGCATCTTTGATCCCCACAATGCTATAGGACCATCGATCTCATGATATTGATGGTGCCTTTGAAATGATGGTTAAGATATATCCCTTTCAAAGCTACATATTAGATCCGACCTCTTTCAAATCAATGACTTCGATTTTTTTCAGAATTCCAGACTTCGAAATTCTCAAGTCTCAAACTTTCCTTTCTTCCATACGTCAATCTTCCAGAGTCGACGATTTGCGGACACCTGTCCTTCTCAATTAATGACTCTACCTCTACTTTGGGGGTTTGAACTTTCAACTATATCAACAGTCCTGCGACCCTTTTCTCGGTCAACAATCAAGATTTCCTTCGGGTCTCCGGACTTCTGAGATATCAAATCTCAAACTTCACTTCCCCTCGAAGTAAGAAATTCCTGCCGCGTGTCCAATTGAATCGAACGGTTGAGACTTGCTTCGGGTCTTTACCCAAAATCTACATATTTATGCCATCTATCCTCTTGATCTGATGGCTATGAGTTACTTTCGGAATTTACACGGAATCCTCCGATCTATGCCACATCTCTTCTGGATCAGATGGTCCATATTCACCTCAGACGATTCAATGCTTGAGACTTACTTCGGACTATCTGACGACTAAGATCTACTTCAGATGATTGGATGGTTGAGATTTTCTTCAGCTCTCTGGCTCTCCAGAGTTCAGGAGTCTCAAATCTCAATTGAAACTCTCAAACATATTTCTCCAGAGTCTATGATTCATCACAATGTGTCTACACCGATCAATGGTCTATATCCTCTCTCCACAAACACAAATCTCGGGAGTGTCATATCTTCTGACACCTGTCCTCCCTAAATCAATGACCCTGGTCCTCTTCGAGACTTTGACACTTTTCAACCAAGACCAAATCAATGGTCCTTTGACCTCCTCCTCGATCAATGATTGAGATCTCCTTCGGGGCTTTGCCGCTTTCACCCTCTACTTTCCTCTGGAGTGCGCCATACCCAGAGTTCTAGATCTGGCACCACACGTCCACTTTAATATCAATGGTTGTCGTCTTCTTCAAGACTTTGGCCTTCAGTGATTTCAAATCTCAGTTTCTCCATGCTCTACTTCTCCCAGAGTGCTTTATCCATAGTTCATGATCATATGACATGTGTCCTCTTGCAGATCGATGAATCCCAGATACTTTGGCTATTCAGGGTTCGATGATTTCCAACTTTACTCCTTTGTTTTATCTTGGATTACTTTCACCTCGATTTCATGATCTTTCACCATGTACCCTCCGGATCTAACGGTCCAGATTCTCTTCGGTTCTTCGGCTCTTCGGGCTTCGGGAGTTTCAGAATCCTATGCACTCGTTTCTCTTGGAGTGTTTTCACCCGAAATTCATTGATTTCCACCACGTGTCCCTCTGCAATGGTCGGTTGTGATCTTATTCAGCCTTTGGGACTTCAGGAGTTTGTCACACTCCTCACTTGGAAACCTCCGAAGTAGTTTTCCCTGAAGACTCCGATATATCGACACATATCTCCTGTCGGCTGACAGACAAGATCTACTTTGTGTCTTTACCTAGAGTCCACAGACTTACGCCACTGTCGCTCCTCCTCCTGAGCTTCTTTATCTCTTCCGACTTAGAATATTTTATAAGTGTTCAATGTCCTCAACATTTTCTCCTCCTACGAGTCCATCTCTTGGACTTCGTCTACATGCCCGAAAGTGATATTTCTTCTGATCTTGATCCCCTTGAAGATTTCACCTTCCCACGCATTCCTTTCATTTTAGGGATCTTGTAAAACTCATATCGAAGGTTAACGATGATCGACGGTTCATAGATATTGCAAGGCTCCAAAATGCGTGCTCTTTATCAAAGAGTTCGACCTCCGCAATTTGGAAAGTGCTCACTCAACATGGTCTTAACTGGAGTCGTAGATATTCCAACTTGACGAGATCAATGATGTTGCTAAATTTCAGGCCGCGAACTAGCGCATCCACTATTTTCACCTTCTCTCTCTGCAATGATTCCCCACCCTCTATATCCATTCATAGATCGACGGTTCATAGTGATTGCAGGGTCCCACCTCCGAAATATGAGAAGTGCTCGCTCGACTCTAGTCTAATCCTAGTCATTGATATTCTATTCCCGACGAGATCAATGACGTAGGTTGATCACGACCATGAACTAACATGTCCACTATCAGCTTCTTAAGTCATGCGTAGTTCTGGTAACTTGACTATCGTCTAACTCCCATATTTGGCGGTCGATATGGTTCCCAGGCAACCTCATATATAAGATTTAGAGTTAACCTCGGGACTTTGTAACTTCGGGGATTTTACCTTGCTCATGACAAATTCACTCAGTCGTCGAACTCGCGAAGTCCAAATGACTCTAGGGTTAACTCCCATGCTCTTTCCCTTATCCAACAGTCACATCAGACCATGGCTATTTTCGAATAGATTTCATCCATTAATCTTCCAAATAAAGGGAACTTCCCTTATTTGGATACTTCAACCTCGCTATTCTTTCTGAGATTTGTTAGATCTAAAAGGCTTAAGATATTTGTGCTCTATCTCTTGAACTTAACGCTTGGAAGAATCCTTTTTCACACCACTACACTCATTACTCAACTCTAGAACTTAAGGGATTCTCGGTCTCTGCCTGCCTCACAGAGAGCCTGTGCATATGTGCACTATCCCTCCTGATCTTTAACGGAAACCCTCCTCCAAGATACTTAGAATGACTAGGAGTGTCAACATGCGTACATGAAACTGTGCCCAAGGTCGACGAACTCACAATTCGTGGATCTAGCTTAAGCCACCACAGGGCGCAATTATTTATGAATACAAAACATGTCCAATCCATACTTGCTTAAATACACAATTTAAAAAAGAATAAAGAGATACAGTATAACCATTAAGAAAACATACACATCCCTGGGTCATTCACAGTATATCCCATTTCATTGCATAATTACAGCTTAATTTCACAAGGTATGAGAATACTTATCTATTACAAGTTGCTTCCAACCAACTGACTGTGGGTGTGTGACTTTCCACCCAACCATAGGCTCAGAGGAATTCATTCTTAGCACTCTGGCCACCCCTGTGCCAAGCCATGATATCACTAGGGAATTTATGCCATCTCTTAGAGAAACTCTCTCTATCACAGTGACCTTGCGAGGTTTATCAGATGCTTCCTCAACATCAAGATCACGTTCAGGTCCTTCAAGCTGTGTTCTTGGCACTTCCTTTGGGTTTACACATATCCATTACAAGATTGTGCTCTCATCCCATGTATCCTCTCTTGCTATCTTTGTATGTATCTTACCTTCCCTCCTCTGGGAGGTTTCTGACCTGTCCTATTCCTTCTGTCAGAAGGAAGCTCAGGTCTGCAGGTCTCTGTGGTACTTCGAGCTGACATCTTGTAGCTATACCATGCTTCCATTCATGGGGGTGGTTGATGATTCAACCATTGGTCCTTTATTTATTAACTTATTTCTTTCCTCTAGAGAGATCATGGCTCGTACTTCAAGGCTTCACCCCCCAACAGTCAGTTATGGGCAGTTTAACAATAATACATTTACATTGTCCACATGCCTTAGCATGGTAATCCTATTTTATTATTAATTACAAGCTGGGGGAAACAAGGGCATTACAAACATCCTCCAGGACACAGACCTGAGAGAGAGCCCTTGATATGGGTGTGTAGTTACTATCTGAGATAGAACTGGAATGTAGTGATGGCCTCCTCCTTACAGAGAGTTGAGAAGAACTCCAGATGATTCTCTTGTGTAACGCAGTGAGAAAGAATATCTATTGAGTTAGACGTACTTGTGGCTGAGCACAAGGTGAACGTGTGAATTCCATGAGTTGGGTGCATAGTTATGAGACAGAGATGAAGACGATGTATTAGCCTCCTCTGAGTAGAGAGTTGAGATGATGAACTCCATACGACTCTCTTCTGTAATGCATTAGGAAATAAGATCTGTTGAGTTGAACATGCCTGTGGATGAGCACAAGTGAATGTGATCCTAGTGGCTGAGCACTAGTGAGTGTGGTTCTCCTATGAGACATAATGAGATAGAGGTATGGACATCCCTATGGATGTGCCCCTAGTGGATGAGCACTAGTGGGTGTATGATATCCCTTGCTATATTTTTCAAGAGTCAGACTTACCTATAACCCTAATTGTAATGTAAAGGGTACATGTTGGCCCCACCTTAATGTAAAAGATAATTAATCTGGTAATTATTAATTATATTTTGAGTTAGTGAGGCCAGCCTTTTTGTGCCAATAGAAACTTCTGTTGATAGGTTTAGTCTAATATCAGTAAAGGTAAATTCCCCATTGAGGAATCATATCTTAAGTGTGAGTTTAGAAATTTCAGCAAGTACATCTTCTTGGGAAAAGTGTACACCTCTCTTGGGTGCTAGTCTTCTAGGGTTTGTGAGAACCCTTTTGTGTGCTAGGTTTTATTGGTGGTGGAGGTATTTCTCTTGAACAATATAACAAAGGATTGGCTGGGGTTTCTTCCCTTGTTGAGAAGGGTTTCCCATGATATTTCTTGTGTACTTGTGCATGGTGTTTCTTCTTGTGATCTCAGTTGTTGCAACACAATTGTTTATGGTTTAAGTAAAATTATAAAATGGAATGAACTTCATGCTTAAACATTTCCCATTGAAAATAAACATGGTATCAGAGTGTAGGTCTTGAAGAACCCATTGCACAAGAAAATTTTAGTCATCCTCTCTCTCTTCTGCAAAACTGTACGACCCTCCTAGGGTTCCCTGAAATTTCATATGGCCTACCTCTTTGAGGAGTTTCAAAACTTGTCACTTGGAATTTGGGGATAAAAAGTGCATAGGAGTGTACAGCCTCCTTTAGTTCACCTCCAAAAAGCTTCAAATTGCATTTTCGAGCATTTTGACCTTTTGGCCCTAGGATTTCTAGGGTTTCGCTAATTTTTGCAGAAATTTCAGTATTAGGGTTTCTGCAACTCATTGAAGGAGATCTTCAGCTCACCGGTGTTCTCCTATCTTTCAAAGGCTTATTTTTGGTAGTCATAAGTCCAACAAAACCTAAAATTTCTAGCCTAGCCTAGCCGTTAGGTTTTCTAGCCCAGTTGAAAAGGGGTTGTGAAGAATCTAAAATTATGATGAACAAGAACTATGATGGAAGATAAGCTTGATGTATCAAGCAACTTCAAGTTCTTGGAAGACAAAACTTCAAAGGAAGGATTATTGTGGGTGATACAAAAAGGTGAAACTGTGACTACCTTCTTCATGAAGATGTTAGAGGACAAATATCAACCAGGTGCCATTGGAGAAATCATACCAACACCCTCATGTATGCACTTGTATATATATTATTTGTATCATTGTCATAAGGGTAATTGCAAGAGGAAGGAACCTTTGCTGAAGTCATGGATCTAGAGGGATCTCAATGCATTCAGAGGAACATCATACTGGAAGTGAAGACTCCAGGTTTGATTGTTGTAATTGTCATTCCTCTAACCTATATTTATAATGTTTTCTACATTACAAGTAGGTGTTGTAGCTGTGACAACAATCCTTAAATTGTTTTGATTCTAGATATTGTTACACATTATTTTCATCATCCCTATGACCGTTAATGATGTAAGCCTATCTGTTTCCTTCAGAGGGGTCAGTGGCCTGAATTCCTGAAGAAAGAAGGGAGATGAACTTTCACTGAGAGAAGAAGTTGTATTTTCCTTTGTAAAAACCCTATTAAGGAGGATTTCCGCAGGCTGCACTATACCCAGGGTGCGACGATGCCTGATTTCTGCACCTTGCTCTAAAGATAGATTGTGGAGTTTCCGCAAGCTGCACTATAGCTAGGGTGTGGAAATTCTTGTACATGGGAAAAACGAGCGTCTTCTCGATGCTTCTAGAAGGAGAAGCTTCTATGGTGAGGTGGCCTCCGAACGGTTTGGATCTTACTCGCTTTCATGATTTAGTGGGATCATCCTAACCTCCTCACCGTATCCTCTTCAACTTATAAAAGGAGAGGAGCTCTCATGGAGAAAGTTAGCTTGGCTTGGGATTAAGCTTGATTTAGTTGGATTGAGCTTGGGTTTTGTAGCTTGGAGTTTTTGGAGCTTGTATGTTGGATTTGAGTTTTTATTTGTCAAGATAGATTGTTGATCTTAGAATCCTTGGAGCAGAAGTGTGTGGGAAGCAAGAAACTGTTGGAAGGAACTTGACAACATCAAGGCATCTGGTTGTATCTTTCTTCCACATTCTTTAATAAATATATGCTTTTATTTCCTATATGAATGTTATTTGTCCATATTGTATGATTCCTTGATCACATACATAGTTCATATCAAATAGACTCTGTTATTCCTGTCTTCGTTGTCTTGTGTTTCTTTGAATATATTTATCCATAAGCCTTGTGACAGAGCTTAGATTGCATTGGCGAAGTCATATCTTCTATATTTAAAATGTATGTTCTAGATCCATTTCTCATTTGATAATTGAAATCTAAGGAAAGAGTAGTGTACTGTCTTGTTTTGTTCTAGTTTCGTAGTGAAGCTAGGGGGATTGATTTGTGTCTACACTTAAAAATTATCTCGATAACAAAATTGGTGACTCCATTGGGGAACATATTGCTTTCCTAGTTTGTCTTGATTTCTTTCTTTGATTTCCCGAGTTCTGTTTTCCGAGTCACTGAGAGATCCAAATTGACTCTTTGACTGTTAAACTTCATTGGAAAAACCTTGATGCTTGTTGTTTTTTCCATTTTTCATTTGATTTCCGCACCCTGCTTTGAGGGACAATGCGACGACATAGGATCAATGCACCCTACCATTTAACACAGTGCGACGTTTCCGCACTGTATTTTCTATCTAGCCTACGACGATCAAGGATTTCCGCACTGTGTTAGTCTGACAGCTTGCGGCGATTGTGAATTTTTTTATTTTTTGATGGTTTTTCCTTACCCAGGTCTTGGATTTGGTTTTGGGGTGAATTTTTTGGGTTTGATTATGATTTGTTTGTAGTATTCTTGACAGTATTTGATTATTATTTTAGCCATCTTTCCTTTTTTTGGTTTGTTTTGTTTTGAAGATTTGATCTCTTTGTTTGAGTGTCTTTCTGTTACAAAGCATTGTTTTTTCTTTAGAATTGTTTAGCGAAAGAATACTTATTTTTCTGAATAGTTCATTTTAAAAGAAAATTTGTTTGGGTTGCCTTGTTTTATAGAGTTTTGCTATTTCTTTTAACTATCTTTGAAACAAAAAGTTTTTATTTCTTGATTTACACTAGATTGGGGGCATCCTTGCATTTGAAGTAGCGAAATTGCATGATTTTTGGCATTTTTGGTCTTGAATTCTAAAAAAACAAATTCCCCCTCATGGCCCTGCGGGGCAAGAATTGTGTATTGGTGTACAGTATCTTTTGCTCATTTCTTGAGAATATTGATATTGATGAGTTTAGTATATTTTGGGACATTGTGCATTTGGGAATGATAAACATTTTCTCCTTCTCGTAATATAGCTTTCATCGAAGTGAAATATTTGCATTCTCATTTCTTTGCATTGTTTAGAGTTGGTCCAAACATCATCTAGTCCACACCATCTTCCTTTTGAGTAACAACAACCTTAAAAATAAAGAGCTTATAAAAATTGATTAGACATTTTTATATTTTCTGGTAGCAAACCTACATTAGATTAGTTGTAGCGCTTTGGAATAGGTGTGAAAGATAACTTTTCAAAGCTGCAAACAAACATAAAATATTGAGTTAGGGAGCGGTGAAATCCACTATCTACATTTTTTCCTGGGAAGCCCTTCTCACACAAGGGTCAAACACGAGCTTGCATTGAGACTGGTAGAGTTACTCACCTTGCTTTGTTGGTCTTGGTGTAGAGATTTCACGTATTATGGGGGTCGCTTAAAGATATACCCACAATGATGAGTGGAAGCCTTTCGAGTTGATTTCGGGCTAGATACCCTACCCTTGTGCATGGATCAGACTGTAGACTATTTTCCTAGGCATCATTGTTGTAGTTGGTAACCTTAGTGGCCTATCTCTTTAGGGTCTTTACACGAGGTGACTGTGGAGGGGCAAGTCTTCATGGTACCTGGAATCGACATTGGCCAAACTCACTCAGGCTCCTTGGAGGGTATACCCATGATTATGTGTGGCATCTTGCACCAAGGCATAAGTTCGTTAAGCAGGTTGTCAACGTAACTTTTCTGTCTGCTCTATCTTATCCCCTTCTTACATTTTTCCCACGATGTTGGATTTCACCACCAACTAGTGCGTTCATTGTGAGAAGGTTTTGTTTGCTTGTTTGTTGACTAGATTTTTAGCATTTGTTGTTTGTTTTCCCTAGAATACTCAAGGTTGGATTTCTATTTAATGACGTCAATTCACAGAGTGAATAATGAAGGGACCCCTTTTCCAGGGGAACCTTTTGTTTTTCCTTCTTAAGGAAGCATTGGTCCTCCTCACATCGCTACTTTGAGCCTTCCAGGTCTCACAATTGGATTACCGGTATGGTTGTTTTCCACTCAGGCAATCCCGAATGTAGTTAGTGCTTCGGTTGTAAGCACTTCCCCCTAATAACATCAACCTCATGTTGATCCTTCACCTTATTCACCAGTAAGATCTTCTTCACCTTCTTCACTTGCAAGGTATTCTTACATTTCATCTTCTTCACTGAGTGAAAGCTCTGCAGCTAGTAACTTGGTGGATAAAAAGAAGAAGAAAAAGAAGAATAAGAAGAAGAAAAATAAACAAGGGTCCAGACTTCCAACCACTGCCAGACATGTTGGAAAGAAACCAGTTACTGTTAATCGTGCTGGGAGTGTTGATGGTGCCAAGATCACCCAAACAACTCATAAGCCCAAGTACCCTTGCAGTCTTTGTAAGGGTATCCATCTTCTTAAGGATTTACCTGGTCTATCCAAGGTTATAAAAGCATGGTCTACACACTCTCACCAACCCATGTCGTCAACCTCTGAACAATGTGTTGATGACCTCCCGTATACTAGTCAATATACCGTTGGGAAGAAGAAAATTAGAGTGAAGTTCCCGTGTATGTTATGCAAAGGGAGTCATATAACTCACCTTTTCCCTCATATGGATTAAGCCTCAAAATTACTGGAAGACATGACTATTTCAAAACCCCAACTTCCAGCTTCTTATCACAAGCTTACTCTCGTCCCACTTGTAGTTGATGAAATGATCGATTCAGCCCCTTCATCGGTCAGTCCGGTTGATCATGTAGTCAATCTGGTCACGTCCTTAGTTGAACCACTTGAAAAAGTGGTTGATCCGATCCCATCCTTGGTCAATCCCACTCTCCCACCAGAGAGTGAAACCCAAGCGGTTGATCCGTTTCCACTTGTTGACCCCATTCTCCCCTTAGAGAATGAAACCCAAGTAGTCAATTTTACGTCATTATCAGTCGATCCTACTCTCCCACTAGAGAGTAAACCCGATAATACCCATGTTTTTCTTGTTAATACATAATCTACCGTGCCAGGGGGCATTCCTCTTTCTCCCATGGAACCTCCTCCAAGTAATGAGGCCATCCTTTTTAATTGGGGTGTTCTAACTGGACCTTATCTTCCCTCTCACATTCCTTTCCAGATTATAGTACATGTTTGTGGTCAGGACGTTCCTTAGACATTGCTAGATGAAGGTTCATCCGTTAGTATTTTTTCCTCTATTGATTGGCAAGATTTGGTTTGTACTAAGCTTGCACCAGTTACCCATAATCTGTTATCTTTTAACAGAAGAACTAGTCAACCTTTAGGGACTCTTCCTTAGTTTCCTGTAACTTTGGGCGGGAAAACTATATTTATTGACGTTATGGTAGTCCAAGACCCCTTGGATTTCGCTTTACTCCTTGGGAAAGATTGTGTCTATGCCATGAAATATATTGTGTCCACTCTTCTTCATGTGATATATTTCCCTCACGATGGAAGAATTGCGACTATTGATCAACTTTCATTCATCGGTCCTGACTAGATGACGTCCCTAAATGGTTCTTATATGCAGATGGTATCGCCCCCACCACAAGTTAATTAAGTGGCATTGTCTCCCATGCCTTCAAATGTTGATGAAGATGAGTCTCTCACTATAATCTCAATCTCTTATGACTTAGATCTGGTAGTTGACATGGTGATCTCTTCGATAGGGTTTTTAGAACTTGATCTCTTTACCCCTATCGTGACCCTCGACATAGTGTCCATCTAGAGTGTGTCTCTTCTGTCTAGTTGTTAAGCCCTAATATTGGCTCATTACCCCTTAATTGGGGCATATTATATTAGTAATGTTATTTTATTTATGTCGACTTTAGGCCATTAGTTGTAATTATACCTCCTAGTCTCCTATATATACCAAGGAGACATTTT
>ML805762.1:24191-46078 GCA_009831015.1 Picea engelmannii
TCATCTTGTACTTGAACATTTAAGTGGGGTAAAAGGAGCTTGCCCCCTCGAAGAGGCTTATTATCTGAAATTATCTCTTTTTCAAGGCGTTGAGTACTTTTTCTGAGGTTTTTCTATGCTATATTGATATTTGGTTCTTAACACCAGTGAAAATATCTTGGAAGACATGACTGAGTTTTGTCCCTTGACCTAGTGTCCTCCAGGATCATTGCCCTCTTGGAATCCATGATCAAGAAGAGTAACTTTGAGCATGGTTTTCTAATTTCAGGCTCGTTAAAAAATGAAACCAAGGATAGTTTTTGCATCTCTGTAGCAACCTCATTAAAAAATGAAATAGAGCTTATGAGCATAGCTCCCGTTTCTATGGCAAGCTCATTAAAAAATGAAACAATGGTCTAGAGGTTATACCTCAAGTCACGATCATAGTTATTTTCATGTGTCAAGCTCGTTAAAAAATATAACAACTTCCCCCTCTCCATTTGGGTCAAGTCCTACATATAGTATTTGAATCTTCATCTGACATTCGCTTGTGCCGTTGGATGAAACAAAGCTTGGGGGCCATTGCTTCTAGCCTCTAGACTTCATGCTGAAGTTAAGCCACTGGCTTCTTAAGCTGGGGGCTAATTACCAACCATCCCGCTAGCTTCTTAAGTTTGGGGCTAAGTAACAAACATCCCTGAATAATGCGTTGGGAAGTTCAAGCATAGTTTTCTATGGTTCAAGATTGTGTAAAAATGAAACCACCTACCTCAAGCATAGTTTCCTCTGGTTCGAGCTTGTGTAAAAATGAAACCAGGTCCAAGCATAGTTTAGTTTAGTTTTTAATCTTGTGTAAAAATAAAATCTATCCCAAGAATAGTTTTGTTTTGTTTTAAGCTTGCGTAAAAATGAAAACAATCCCGAGCTTAGTATTTGTTCTTTCTCATGCTCATAAATCAATGAGAACGCAACCGAGTATAATTTTGTTGCCTTTTTGTACTCTTGATGGTAACATGAAAAGAGAAACTCATGGAGTATCCTTTAAGCTCTTTTCACACTCCGTAAAAATGAAAATATTGTCGAGCGACCTTGTTCTTTTCACGCTCGTAAAAGTATGTGAAGAAAACGTTTGATGGGTGATAGTTTATCACTTTTTCAGTCTCATTAAACTAATTTATGAAAAAGGAACTAAGAGAGTCCTCTTCAAGTGTTTTTTAGAATCTATAAATATGAAAAACCCCTGAGTTTTCTTTCTTTGGACCAGGGATGATTTTAAGGATGGAAATTTATATTAAAATGTAGAAAGTTGGGCTAATATTACTAGTCCTTAGTATGAAAAATGTAAAATGTTTGGCGATAGTTTTGTAAAAATATTCAAATTTCTAAGGATTTAATATAGTTTCTATAAAATTTTGGCTATTTTTAACATAAAATAATTTTATTGTATGGAATTTGGGCGAATTGTTTTTAGAAAAAATGGAAATTGACGAATCGTTTTTTTTGGAAAAAACATGGAAAATTATCCCATTTGCGAAATTTAGCCCCTAAAATCATCTATGCTTTGGACTCGTAAAACAAACATTGAAAGGCACGTATGGGACCGAACCACTCCTTCCTAGGGTTTGTTAAACATACTCTGAGGGACTCATCCAAAGGATGAGCTTACATCTACAAGAATATGTTATCCTCCTCAATCTTGTGTAAAAATAAAGAGGTACTCGCCAGAAATAGTGGGGGAAAATTAGGAAATAAATGTATCTAAACCTGTATTCTATGGAAGAGTCTCTTTTGAACATGACACCCTTTCACTCATTTTGTGTCTAGGTTGGAAAATCCACTTGTCTCTTGACCATACTCCTTTATAAGATTACAAATTGGTCTGTGATCCCTGTTGTTGAGTCAGTGTTTCCAAGACAATTGGTGTGTCATCAATATGTTCAAAAAGAGAATTTCAACCCAGAAAGCCTTCTATTGCGTCAGCCATTTCTGCAGTCCTTAAGCCTTCTATTGTGTCAACCATCCCTAAGTTAGTCCCGAGTCACTGATTACTCTGATCTACTTCAAATATTGTTACCCATTTTATGTCATTGATGGGGGATACGTTAAGGCCCTCCTGTGACGAGTCTTTTCCTATCGACTTCAACTCATTATCCAAGAATTAGACTTATAAACTAATTGGTACCTTGGAACTTGCATGCCTCAATGGCAGGTTTCCTCGCTTTTGACAATGGGTTTTCATTATTGACCCTTGATCGAGAGATTCCGCCAAGTGTTCGACTTCAACTCATTAATTCACATTCGTTGGATTGTACTAGTGTACCTTGGGAGTCATTGACATTAATGGTGATTTCCCTCGCACTTGTTAACGATATTCACTAATGACCGGTAATCTAGTGGTTTCTACCATGTTTGACTTCAACACATGTATTCACATGGTTAGATTCATACTATAGAGTGGTGGTGATGAAGACCCTGGATTCTTTTTGACAGATTCAAGTTGCATTTGAGTATATTCATATTGTATTGTTGCATAGATCCACAATGTATGTCTCATGGCTATGTTCAAATTTGAGTCTTTAACACATAGATCCATTTGTATTTCTGAGTATGGGAATGCCTGCCTCAATGATGATATATTATTGTAGTGTATTTCCTTGTTTGTTGGTAGGTTTCCGACCAACGTGTTCCTTGTTCCCTACACACACTTGACAAAGTATTTTAGCTATCACTCTGTTCTAACTTCATACTTTGGGGGGCTCTCTGTCACACATTATTTTCATCATCCCTATGACCGTTAATGATGTAAACCTATCTGTTGCCTTCAGAAGGGTCAGTGGTCTGAATTTCTGAAGAAAGAAGGGAGAATAACTTTTATTGAGAGAAGAAGTTGTATTTTCCTTTGTAAAAACCCTATTAAGGAGGATTTATGCAGGCTGCACTATACGTAGGGTGCGGCGATACCCGATTTTCGAACCTTGCTCTAAAGCTTGATTGCGGAGTTTCCACAGGCTGCACTATAGCTAGGGTGCAGAAATTCCTGTACGTGGGGAAAACGAGTGTCTTCTCGATGCTTCTAGAAGGAGAAGCTTCTATGGTGAGGTGGATTTTGAATGGTTTGGATCTTACTTTCTTTCATGATTTAGTGGGATCATCCTAACCTCCTCACCTTATCCTCTTTAGCTTATAAAAGGAGAGGAGCTCTCATGGAGAAAGTTAGCTTGGCTTGGGATTAATCTTGGGTTTTTTAGCTTGGAGTTTTGGAGCTTGTATATTGGCTTTGAGTTTTGCTTTGTCAAGATAGAT
Organism: Picea engelmannii; assembly: GCA_009831015.1. Taxonomy (NCBI): domain Eukaryota; kingdom Viridiplantae; phylum Streptophyta; class Pinopsida; order Pinales; family Pinaceae; genus Picea; species Picea engelmannii. The sequence goes on from ML805762.1 coordinate 27,474, forward strand.
TGTTGATCTCAGAATCCTTGGAGAAGAAGTGTGTGGGAAGCAAGGAACTGTTGGAAGGAACTTGACGACATCAAGGCATCTAGTTGTATCTTTCTTCCACATTCTTTAATACAGATATGCTTTTCTTTCCTATATGAGTGTTATTTGTCCATATTGTATGATTCCTTGATCACATACATAGTTTCATATCAAATAGAATCTGTTATTCCTGTCTTTGTTGGCTTGTGTTTCTTTGCAGATATTTCTCCATAAGCCTCGTGACGGAGCTTGAATTGCATTGGCGAAGTCGGATCTTCGATATTTAAAAGGTATATTCTAGATCCATTTCTCATTCGATAATTGAAAGCTAAGGAAATAGTAGTGTACTTTCTTGTTTTGTTCTAGTTTCGTAGTGAATCTAGGGGGATTGATTTGTGTCCGCACTTAACAATTAGCCCGATAACATATATGTACTCATTATTTTCCTTTAGGAGATATTCTTTTTTTGGTTCCTCTTGTTTTCTTGTTCTAGATAGGTTAATAACAAAGGAAGATGTTTATCCTTTAGAGGGAGTCACTTGACTCAGAGGGAGTCAAAACTATTTGAGAAAGAGGAATAATAGAATCATCATTGAGGAAACCAATGCAATAATGCATGATCATAATATTTCTATGATTCCATGGGAAGAATCATGCATGAAACAGTATATGTTAAGAACAAGAGTCTTAACCAAGCTTCGAAAAACATAACTCCCTAAGAAACCTTCATCAGAGTGAAGCCTGATATTGAACACTTCAGGATATTTGTGTGCTCAGTGTATTTTCATGTACACAAAGAGAATAAGTCCAAGACAGACCCTTCAAGGATAAAGGATAAATTTATGGGATAATAGTGAATCTTCGAAGACATTCCATATCTACATCCCTGGTCAGAGACAGATTGGGACAAGAAAAAAATTGTCCTTGAAGAAGAGATAACCTTTCAAATATCCATAGAATCTTAGATGGAGATTGACAGTGAGACAATACCTTCTCTCCCTTCGACATTTTAGAGGGAGACAAACATTATTCTAGCTGATCCAGTTGCTCCAGTTGATATGTCCAAAGATATTGTAGTAGGACATAAAAGGCCTGCCTAGGCTCACTCTACAGGAGGCAGAGGAACATACAAGCCCATTAAGGCACATCCAAGAAAGAAAAAGATATTTTTGAGCTATCCTTCATTCATGAGACACTTCATTGATTCTGAGCCTCCTTGTCTTGGAGAAGCAACATGAGAACAGGTATGGCAAGATGCCATAACATAAGAATACTAATATATCTTAAAGAATGATGTATAAGATATTTTTTAGAGACCAGAAGGGAAGTTTGTGGTGAATTCCAAGTGGATCTATAAGATCAAGCATGTAGCTGATGGAAGTGTCAAGAAATACAAAGCGATATCTATAGCCAGAGGATTCTCACAAATAGAGGGAGTTGTCTATGATGAGACACTTGATCCAGTAAGCTCGATACACTTCCATCCGTACTACCATCCATGAGTTGGAAACTATATCATATGGATGGATTATTGATGAGTTTGGGTTTAAGAAAGAGTATTTCTCATCCAAACCTATAATATTACAATGTTGGTGATGAGAACCTGATTTTGATGACTTATTAGAAAATCCTTGTTCTTGGATACAAGTAATCTTTGACTTCTGATTTCGAGATGAAGGATTTGAGTATGATGCACTACTTCTTGGGACAAGAAGTATGACAAAGGACCGATGGGATTTTTCCCATTCAAGGAAAATATATAGTGGGAATATTAAAAAAGTTCAGTATGACAGAATGAAAATCCACGGTGATGGATTTGAAGAAAATGAATGATGATGATTCAGACGATATTGATCCATAGATGATCAGATCACTGATGTGATTGGTTAACACCAGACTTGATTCATGTTATGTAGTGAATATACTTAGTCATTCCATGAGTCAAGCAAGACAGACTCATTGTACAACATCGAAACATGTATTGAGATATCTATGAGGCACAATTAGATATGACATGAGATATGTCTCTAGTGTAGACTTGAGTTTGCAGGGATATGAAGAATGGACAGAAAGTACAGTGGACCGAAAGAGCACATCCGATTGTTGTTTTATCGTGAAGTTTGCCATGATTTCCTGGTGCAGTAGGAAACAAAGCTCCATGGCCTTGAGTACCACAGAAGCAGAGTATATAAAATTGAGTGTGCGAAGAAATGTGGCTTCACAAGATTCTGACAGATTTACTTGATTATGAGATGAATTCTATGATGATAAACATAACTGTGTGTAAATCTCTTTGAGAAATCAGTGTTTCATGATAGATTGAAACACGTTGAGATGAAATATCATTTTTTGGAGACATGATGCAACGGAAAGAAATACACGTGCTATACCTTCCTGGACATGAGAATATTTCATACATATTCACAAAATTGGCTTGGTGAAGAATACCTTTCTAGATGAGAGGGAGTGTTGATGAATACAACCAAGACAAAGTTTGAGTACTTCCATGTGAGACTTTGCATGATGGAGAATTCCTCCCTAGATGAGAGGGAGTGTTGATGATTATATCTGCATGAGAGATCCTTCAGGACACAGACCTGAGAGAGAGCCCCTGAGATGGGTGTGTGGTTCCTATCTGATATAGAACTGGAATGTACTGATGGCCTCCTCCTTACAAAGAGTTGAGAAGAAATCTAGATGATTCTCCTATATAACGCAGTGAGAAAGAAGATCTGGTGAGTTAGACGTACCTTTGGTTGAGCACAAGGTGAACGTGTTACTGAATACTCTGGAGGAAATACTGTGTAGAGTAAGCACAACGAGAGTTACTAAAACTATGTAAACTTTGCTAGGAGGGCATTGAGAAGGTACTAGTAGTACATAGAACCAACACCTTCCAAAGTTTTGGAGAAGTTTAAGAAATACAAAATTTTTGAATACTTTGTAAGCTCAACAAGGAGTGCGTTGAGCAGGTGCATAGAGAGCACTGGGGCAACACTTAGACAAGTGTTGAGAAAGTTTGAGGACTCAGACAAGCACAATGTGAGTGTAGGGAGTGAACCTTTTCAAGTTTGAAATCTTAGGAGGTGTAGCGCAAGACGAGACCGAAGTCATCAGGCTCGTAGGAGAATAGTTCAAGGGAAACAACCCTTGAACGCTTGAAATACTTCTAGAATTTGAGAGGAAGCAGAAGCGCGAAGAGGAGGAACATACTCCAATCATTGGATCTGAGCACATGGATCAATAGCCATTGGATCCAGGTAAAGTGCATGGACTCTAATCTCTTTGTGTGAATAGGAGAGCAGACTCGTCGAAGTCTAGAAGTACATAAGTGGTTAGGGACCATCCATCATCTAGAGGGACATGTGGAGAAATATCTAAAAATCTGGATTAGAAGCATTCTGGGAGTTTGCAGGCAAGGAGAGAGAGAGATCATAGAAGATCTGAAGTCTGGAGTAGATCTTGGATTTTGGTTGCCAAGAGGTACGTGTCAACAGATCTGAAACCCCGGGGAATAAAACTCTGAGAGATTTTAGTTGTGGAGTGTGAAAAACTCGTGAAGCTCCGAAGAGTAGAGTAGATCGTAACCATCTGTTATGAAGGACACGTGGTGAGAGATATAAAATTTCAGAGGTTTTAACACTCTGGGCATAAGCAAGTGAACGAAGGTGAAGAACTATCGAAGTCAAAGGGAGCCGAATATAGATCTAACCATTGATCCTGTGAGGACATGTGTCTCTAGATTCTTTACTCCAGAGAAAAGTCACTTCGAAGGTTTTGGAGTGTGAAGGTGCAAGAACTCTCGAAGGCCAAAGAGCCAGAGTTCATCAGAGCCATCCATTGGTAGTGGAAAGGTCATGTTAAAGGATCTGCTACTTTGGAGGAAAGTCACTTCGAAGGAAAGTGGGGTTGGAGGAATAAAAAATCCCGAAGGTCGGAGCACCAGAGTTCATTTAATCCTTCAGATCAGGAGGGACATGTTTCGTAGGATCCCACACTCAAGAGGTCATACAATCTAGAGGAAAGTGAAAGTGGAGGTTGCAAAAATCCCGAAGCCTGAACTGCCTAAGTAAATCATGACCATCGATTTGGGAGGTACACACATTAACAGATCGAGGACTTCAAAAGGAAGGAGAAAGGGGAAAGAAGATCATTGAACAAAATTCGTTCGAAGCGCCAAGAGGTAAGAAGTAAGAAAAAAAACCTTAGTCATTGATTGCATAGAAACATGAAGAGTGGATATTTACTCCAGAGGAAAATCACTCCAGAGGAATTGAGGAGTAAAGGCACGAGAACTCCTGAAGGCCAGAGTGTCGGAGTTCATCAGAACCATCCATTGGAATAAGACACGTGGTAGAGGATCTGTCACTTCGAAGGATTGATACTCCAGAAGAAATAACGTGGAGGAGTGTTGAATGCAAGTCGCCCGAAGTGGAGTAAGGGAAGGATATCAACTATATATAATGGAAAAGATGTGGTGCTCAATATGTAACTCTGGTTACAGAGCAATTCGGGAGAAAAGGCTTTGGAGCATTTGAAACTCCCAAACGCCAAATTCCCAAAGTAAATCTCAACCATTGGATGTGAAAGGAGTGTGGACCATAGATCTGGTCTATGTCGGTTCATGAGTTCAGAGTTCGGGGGAATTGGTGAGCGGTGAGAGAAACAACTTGAAGCATGAAGCTCCGAAGTGCCCTTTGAGTTGGCACCTGGGCACAACCCAAGGTCATATGCAGGAAATGATCTAGCGATGGGAGCTAGTGCCTACTATTCAAATTCCTCAAAGAGGCCAAGAAAGAGCCCGTGGGTTTGACAAAACCTACACTTTGAAGGAAAGGGTAACTGTGTAAATTGGTTTGAGGTCTAGCAGAGGCCTGAAGAGTTGATCCGACTCCTTGATTCGAACGATCCTAGACTGAGAGGTTGAGCAACCTAGAGGAGAGAGAGGGGGTGAGAATCAAGTGTTATCAGAGATGAAATTTTTTCTGCAGATCACATGCAAAAGTGAGAAGCTGAAAAGAGATAGGCTGATAACATCACATGGTATCAAAAGATAAACTTCGCCTATAGACAATAGGTGAAGAAAGGCAGAGTGTTGATGCTCTATGTATGATTTCTTGCAAAGGTGAAATAGTCAAGTAAACAACTAGGTGGGCTACAGGAGGAAGCTGGAGATGCTCTCGGTTGAAGAGTGATCAACAGACTTTCCAGGAGGGTAGGCAGACAAAGATGCATAATGAATTCCATAGGTGTGGTCAAGGAGAATACCAACCATATAAATAGAAATATCTCAAGGAGATGAGAGAAGAGATAGAAAAGTTGATGCTGAAGATGCAACAAGAGGCACAAGGAGGTTGGACATATGAATGGCCCTTGAAGAGGAAAGTAAAGTGGCCTCTCCAAAAGTTGTTGGCTAGAGGACAAAAACAAGTGTTGAAAAAGTGGTTGAGGCTGCTGAAAACCTCAATGAAACAAAGGAGGAGATGGTTTTAATTTCTAAGCTAGAAGTTGGAAAAATCCTCAGTAATGAGGAGGGGAGACCAGTTAAAGGTCTCATAAACTGCCAGGAGGGCATAGATGAATTTTCAAATTGCTAGGTGGGAAATGAGATGAGATCAATTGAGGATCTCATAGACTATCATGAGGGCAGCCTTGAAAATTTATATTTCCAGGTGGGAAATGAGATGAGATCAATATAGGATCTCATAGACTGTCATGAGAGTAGGGGAGAAATCCTAGATTTCCAGGTGGGAAAGGGAAGTAGAACGAGACTGTCTGAAAGTCTCATGAGCTCAGAGGAGAGTTCATATCAACAAGGAATGTTGATAGGTGGCAGGGAGGAAAAATAAAGACCTCATATGAATGAAGATTCATGTGGGTTTGTTGACCATGTGAATGAATACGATGAGAAGTTAAATACTCCCACCATCAAAGTGGAAGATCAAAGGTTCATTGTAATCATTGGAGGAATCAAAATATTCATGTGAAGCAACCAAGAAGAGGCTAGCATATGAATTGTAGATGCAGCAGAAGAAGAACAACCAACAGAGACTACCATAAAGGAGGAAATGGAGCAGATATTGAAGTCTTCCCACGTAGGAGAAGAAAAAGAGAATTCAATAGAGTTTCTCATTTTTTTTTATCCAGGACGCTGAACAAGAGATGACTACATAATTAAATCCTACAGCAGAAGAGGAAACAAACAACATGGACTTTGCTGATTTGTGGGAATAATTTGAATCCTTGGAGAAAAGGGTGATAGTGCAAAGTAGACACATCCAACATGTTAATTTAGAGGAAGACAGAGGAGAATACTAGCCTGAGGAGAAGCTGGAGGAAGCTGGGAGAGTGTCAATAGAAGAACTGGAAGAACCCAATATGTCAGCATAGATAGCTGAGCATAATATTAGTGAGGGGATTGCAGGAAATGAACCGGCATAGGAGTAGAAAGATAACGCCACAGGAGAGGAAGACATGGGAGATCAATATCTACCATTTTATTAACAGAAGGAAGTGCAACAGAGCAGACTGCATGGAGGGAGCCAACCAATAGAAAAGTTGGACAAAGAAATAAAAGAAATCAGGGAGCTGATGGTGAGATCAATAGAGGATACTGGAAGCAGGAGAAAGCTGACTAGGAGAGAACCTGCAACAAAAACATGGAAGCAACTGTAACAAAAACAACATAACATAGGAGTAGGAGGACAACTCCAAGGAGAAATTTGGGATCCAGGAGGATTTCAACAGAGCCGGGGAGATCATGAGCATGAGCTCATGAATTTTTCACAACAATGGAGTATGATGCAGAAGCATCCTTCCACATCAACAAATGCGCCAACAAGCCAACACATAGGCATGCATTGGAGAAAGGGAGAGGCACCAACCCACCCATTTTTAAATTTAAAATATGATCCTATACAAATTTATGTTGTAAGGTTGAGTAAATCCAAGCCATGGCTTTGTACAAGTAGTGGATAGGGTTGCCTTAATGGTTGACCGTAAGAAGGTCTAGATCCGATTCATGTTTGTATCTTCATTCATTGTAATGAGCCATAGGGATAAGGTGTCTTAATTGAGTGAGTGATGGAACTAAGGCGGTGCAGAGGATAAGCTCGAGGAGCCCTCTTGTAAAAAGAGAGAACCAGTAGAGGTAGAGTAGAGGAGAGACACCCAGTTGAGGTAGGAGTAGGAGGGGAGAAAGAACTGAGACTCTGTTGTAGTCCATTATCTGTACACATTTGTAAACATACATTCATCTTAATACAAAGAAAAGAGTTTTTTCCTGTATATGCTATCCATTTGTGTTATCTGTGTTCTATGAATGATATCTCTATGTATTTATGTATGTGATAGATGCTTACGATAGTTTTCATCTACATGAGAGATAAAATTCCCTATCTTTCTGTTATAGAGAAGTTCTGGGTTCTTTAGGCTCATGAAAGAAGTGCACACCAGAGTAGAAAAACTATGTGAGCTAACACAAGGAGCGCATATATGGAATTTGTCGAGAGTTTGAAAGAGAACGTGCCAGGAAGGTACACCATAATATTCACAGACTCAGAAGGAGCCTCAGAGTTACTGAACACTTTGGAGGAAATACTGTGTAGAGTAAGCACAACCAGAGTTACTGAAACTCTGTAAAATTTGCCAGGGGGGAATTGAGAAGGTACCAAGAGTACATAGAACCAACACATTCTGAAGTGTTGGAGAAGTTGAAGAAATACAAAATTGCTGAATACTCTGTAAGCTCAACAAGGAGTGCATTTAGCAAGTGCATATAGAGCACTGGGACAACACTTAGACAAGTGTTGAGAACGTCTGAAGACTCAGGAAAGTGAAAGGTGAGCATAGGAAGTGAACTTGTTTGAGTTCAAAATCTCAGGAGGTGTAGCACAAGACGAGACCGAAGTTGTTGGGCTCGTAGGAGAATGGTTCAAGGGCCACAACCCTTGAACACTTGAAATAATTCCATAATTCGAGAGGAAGCAGAAGCATGAAGAGGAGGAACAAATTCCATCCATTGGACTTGAGCACATGGATCAATAGTTGTTGGATCCAGGTAAATTGCAGAGACTCTAATCTCTTTTTGTGCACAGGAGAGCGGCCTCGCCGAAGTCCAGAAGTACCAAAGTGTGTAGGGACTGTCCATCATACAGAGGGATAGGTGGCGAAAGATCTGAAACTATGGAGCAGATAGATTCCAAGAGTTTGCAAACAAGGAGAGAGAGAGATTGCCGAAGCTTCAAAGTCCAGAGTAGATCTTGGCCTTTGGTCTCCAAGAGGTTCGTGTCAACATATCTGAAACTCCAGGGAATAAAACTATGGGATATTTGAGTCATGAAGTGTGAAAAACTCTCGAAGCTCCGAATAGAAGAGTAGATCATAACCGTCCATTATGAAGGACACGTGGTGAGAGATATGAAAGTCCAGAGGTTTTAACACTCGGGGAAGAAGCAAGTGAATGAGGGTGAAGAACTCTCTAAGTCAAAGGGAGCTGAATATAGATCTAGCCATTGATCCTGCAAGGACTGGTATCGCTAGATTATTCACTCTGGAGAAAAGTCACTTCAAAGGTTTTGGAGTGTGAAGGTGAAAGAACTCCCGAAGGCTGAGGAGCTGGATTTCATCAGAGCCATCCATAGGTAGTGGAAAGGTGTCAAAGGATCTGCTACTTCATAGGAAAGTCAATCAGAAGGAAAGTGGGGTTGGAGGAATTAGAACTCCTGAAGTTCGAAGGGCCGGAGTTCGTTTAAGCCATCGGATAAGGAGGGATAGGTTTCATAGGATCCCTCACTCTAGAGATCATACACTCTGGCGAAAATTGAGAGCGGAGGTTGCAAAACTCCCGAAGCCCGAATTGTTAAAGTAAATCATGACCATCGATCTGGGAGGGACACATGTCAACAGATCGAGGACTTCAGAAGGAAGGAGAAAGGGGAAAGCAGAGCATTGACCAAAAGTCATCCAAAGCACCAAGAGGTAAGAAGAAAAAAAAAAACCTTAGCCATTGATTGCATAGACACGTGGAGAGTGGAGATTTACTCCAGAGGAAAATCACTCTGGAGGAATTGAGGAGAAAAGGCATGAGAAATCCCAAAGTCCAGAGTGTCAGAGTTCATCAGAACCATCCATTGGAAAAAAACGCATGGCGGAGGATCCGTCACTTCAGAGGATTGATACTCTGAAAGAAAGAATGCGGAGGAGCATTGACTACAAGTCGCCTGAAGTGGAGTAAGGGAAGGATATCGACCTTTGATCGTGGAAAACATGTGGTGCTTGATCTGTAACTCCAGGTATGAAGCACTTCAAGAGAAAAGGATTTGGATCATTTGAAACTCCTGAACGCTGAAGTCCTGAAGTAAATCTCAGCCGTTGGCTGTGAAAGGAGTGTGGACCGTAGATCTGGTCCATGTGGATTCGCGAGTTTGGAGTTCGGGTGAATTGGTGAGCAGTGAGAGAAAACACCCGAAGCCTGAAGCTCCGAAGCGCCCTTTGAGTTGGCTTTTGGGCGCAGCCTGAGGTCACATGAAGGAAAGGATCCATAGAGGGAAGCTAGTGCCTGTTATTCAAATTATTCAAAGAGGCCAAGAAAGAGCCCATGGGTTTGACAAAACCTGCACTTTGAAGGAAAGGGGACCTATGTAAATTGGTTTTGGGTCTAATAGAGGCCCGAAGCGTTGATATGACTCCTTGATTCGAATGATCCTAGATTGGGAGGTCGAGAATCCCCGAGGAGAGAGAGGGGGTGAGCACCGTGAAATCAATATGAATCTCCTCTGTAATGCAGTGGGAAAGAAGATTTGTTTAGTTGGACGTGCTTGTGGATGAGCATAGGTGAACGCGATTCTAGTGGATGAGCACTAGTGAGTGTGGTTCTCCTGTGAGACACAGTGAGATAGAGGTATGGACATCCCTATGGACGTGCCCCTAGTGGTTGAGCACTAATGGGTGTATGGGATCCCTTGCTATATTGTTCAAGAGTCAAACTTACATGTAACCCTAATTGTAATGTAAAGGGCACAGGTTGGCCCCACATTAATGTAAAAGATAATTAGTATGGTCATTATTAATTATATTTTGAGTTAGTGATGTCGGCCCTATTGTGCCAATAGACACTTCTGTTGACAGGTTTATTCTAATATAATTAAAGGTAAATTCCCCATTGAGGAATCATATCTTAAGTGTGAGTTTGGAAATTTCAGCAAATACATCTTCTTGGGAAAAGTGCACACCTCTCTTGGGTGCTAGTCTTATAGGGTTTGTGAGCACCCTTTTGTGTTATAGGTTTTTGTGGTGGTGGAGGGATTTCTCTTGAAGAATATAACAAAGGATTGGTTGGGTTTTCTTCCCTTGTTGAGAAGGGTTTCCTAGGATACTTCTTGTGTACTCGTGCATGGTGTTTCTTCTTGTGGTCTTGGATTTTGCAACACAATTGTCTATGGTTTAAGTAAAATGCTGAAATGGAATGAACTTCATGCTTAAACCTTGCCTATTGAAAAATCAACAGTTTTGAGGAGTTTTCATATGTCTTGAGTCTAAAGCCATCTTCATTAATCAATTTATCATTTATCCATTTATCCCTATGACCTATTAAGCTCTCAAATCATTGAACTCATGTAAGAGGTTGAGTGAGGAAGTCATCCCACTCAGTTATGACAATAGCGGTTGAGTGTAATCACCTTTGGGGGGAAAGTAAGAGTTAAGTAGCATGAGAAAAGAGGAAATTTGAGTAGAAAAGAGAGCAATTTTACAATTATAAAGTGAGGGAAAATATAGGATAATGTTGCAGAAGAGTGGCTAGGCATAGTGGGTATTGAAGAAAACCCATTGAAGCTATAAATTATGTTGAGAATGAGGCTATTATGCCTATAAGTGATTTTTATTTAAGACAAATTACCTAAGAGAAAGTGAGCTTGTTGTGTGAGCAATCCTATTACAACTAGATTTCATGGAGCCCTCAGTAGAGAGATTCCCAGTCAGTTTCTGTTGGAGTGTTGGAGGGGATGGAGATTATATGAAGGACTACAGTGCATAGATGGAAATATCATCCCTTGGGTTGTGTAGACTAATGGGGAAGAGCATTGGGGGGTTGGAATTGATGTAGGAGTATTATCACTATTTTTTTAGTGAGTTTGGAGTTGTTACAGGGGACTGCAAATACCCAAAGGAGCCTGTCCTTCCTTGTGGAATCATAGCCCCAGCTCAGGGATGGCTTGTTGTAGAGAGAATTGGTGCAAAAAAACCTATAGTTGGGAGGAAAATCCTTTGTCTACAACTAGTTATGTAAATTGTTTTTAAAAGATAAGTGTTTTAATCACTGTGCCAGTCACAGTTTTAATGCTATGTTTTAATGTTGCATTACTCTATATTTTACATATATGAATGATGTGTGCTTTAGTTGTTGTTGTGCAAATTTAAATCAATTGCATTCATGAATTTAATTATTAATGATATTATCATGAGTGTGTATCTCATGCTGTTATATTTCCACATTCGAATCAATATGTTGTTTGATTTAGTAGTAATAGAACTTAGCAAAGGAGATGGGCATGTTACAGGTCAATAAAAAAGATTTGTTTTTGTAGTAGTGTGCCTCAATGAGGATCTGGGGATGTTACAGGTCAAGGTGCGATTCAATATACTTCCTCAAGTAGAAGTAAAAGGTGTTTGAGTGTTTCAAAGACTTTAAATCTCTTGCAGAGAAGTAATCGGGGAAGGGAATCCAGATCCCACATATAGAAAATGGAGGGGAATATGCGAACAAATATTTCCAACGTTTATGTGTAGAGTGTAGGTATTGTGTTCCACTCACTTCACCAAATCCTTGCCGACATCTACACATTTACAAAATACTTCACCAAGCAGAAGTTCACAAAGTTACAAGCTCACTTGGGGGTGAAGGAGACATCTACTTCACATAATTCTTCCTAGTCTAGTCAACACTATCCTCTTTTTTGGGGGGCTTTTCTTCCCACAGGGGTTTTCTTCTTTTCTACCTTTTTGGGGATATTTTTTGTACTTGGGTACCTAACATGGATTCATATTGTTGGGGAATTTTTTTTTTCTTGCATCACACTCACCTACGTTAGGCTTAAGGGGGGGTGTTGGTGTACATGCATCATTTTCCCTCACACGCATACTCATTTTCTCTCTCATGCATAATTATCTCTCTCCTAGAGAACGCTTGATCTTCATCATATGTAACACCATGATTTTCCAAAACCATGGGGTCGTAAACCACCATTGGTAAACTCCAATTTTATCCTAGGTAAATTCCATATTTATAGGGATAGGAGCACCTCATTCCTAAATTATAGGGTCAACTCCTATTTTCTAGGAGCTAGAGTGCTTCTTTCCTCCATTGTAGGGATAATTCCTATTTTCTAGGAATAAGTGCACACTTTCACGAGTAGATCCTTGTTGGACATGCGTTTTGGATAAGTCTTGGGGATTTTTTCATGAACGGATTGCACGACATTTTGGATAAGGAGAAACACATGTGAAAAGAAACTGAAGCATGTTCAAGAATCAATGTGCAAAATGAGGAAAGTAGTTAGGATTTTCGGGACATTTTTTCCACTTTGTAACGGGCTTAGCCCTTGTGTAAAACTATAAATTGTAATGGGTTTTTGGGTAGAGGTAGTTAAGAGAGTTTTATGGTGTGAAGTTATTTTGAGTTAGTCGAGTTTTGGAGAAGAATTGAGGAAGATTTTTGAGGTATGACTAAGGATTTAGGATCACACTATAACAAAGTGACTAGGCAGGTTTGAGTAATGGTTATTGTTGCATCTATTTGTAAGCACAGTGTGCAACTGTAAGAAGACGATAAATGGCTAATATAAGAATCCAACCATTGTGGATGTAGCCTAGATTGGGGTGAACCATGTTAAAACTTGTGTCTTGATGTGATGTTATGTGTGTGATATGGATAACATAGAATGTTTAGGATTATGAATGTGTTACTGATATTGCGCAGTGATGATGAAAGCTTAGTATTCTGAATGTGTTATTCATATATGATGTTATAATTTTTCACATTGAAGTAACTGGTAAATGAATGAATGTCAAGTAAAGTTATGTTTCACATAGTAAGAAATGAATAACACACAGTAAGAACATGTTAAATGTCACACTTCCCCTCATCACTGCAAAAACTTGGTTCCTGTAGATACTCTAGATGCCTTGGGTGAGACTTCACTTGGTTGTAGGTGATGCCCAAAAGGGATGGTGTCTAAGGGTTTTGTTGGCATGCTATCTTTGAACCTAGGGTCTTCCCACTGCATGCCAACAAATGGTTCCATTTTTGGGACTGAGATATATAATTGAGAGTAATTGTTTGGAGGCTGAATAAGGAAAAAATCATGGAATGGCTAGAGAGGAAGCAATAAGAATTTTCCAGAGAACAAAATAGGAACCCAAGGCTCAATGGTGAAAAATGATTGCAAAGGTATGTGTTTATAGACTTTCATGAAATATTCTTTGGTGAATTTCCAATAATTTTGACTGAATGGTTAGAAAGGCTAGTGGAGAATGTTGGGAGATACTGAGTCGAGGATTTGAAAAAATGGACTCTTGAATTAATCAGATAATTGAATACAATAAGTAATAAATTTTCTTGTGCAATTTATTTTTGGTTGAATAATGTACTATTGGGGGGTTACATTATAGAGTCTGCAATAGATTGTATCCAATCTTATAGTTTCACAGAGAGGGAATTTTTTAAGGGTCGATGCGAAATATTTTTGAGTGCACTGTTTACTTGGATAAAAATGTTGTTGTGCGACAAGAATGTTATGAAGATGGAATTTGAATGATAGGTGCCTTCACACACATAGGGGGATTGGGGGATGACTAGAGTATGGTATGAGAGTGGTAAAGGATGAGTAATGAACAAATGGATTTAGGATTTCGAGAGAGGAAGACAATGAATCAGACAAAGATATTGGAGTGTTGCACTAAGGGAAAATATTTAGGTATAATAAGAAGGATACTATGGCTAAGAGAGAAGAGCAACATATAGTGTTTGAGAAAAGAGACCCCTATGCAATGCTTCAGATTACACCGTACAAATAAAAGAAAGAGAAATAAAAGGATCCTCAGTGCAGTTCAACATAAGAAGGAAGTCCATATTAGATCAAAATTTGTGTTGAACCCACGACCCTATGTGCGTCACCACGATTTGAAGTAGAAACTAGAACTTTGTGGAGAGAAATTATAGTTAGTGGAGGAAATCATAAAAATACTCAGAACAGTGAAAGAAGCGCAATGAACCAAAGTCAATCATCATCATTGAAGTTAAGTACTACACATAATACTATGGCAGGAATAAATAATACACTAAGAATGCCTGAATTCCAGGGAGCAAGGTTGGAAGACCCTGAGTAACATCTATTTGTATGTGAAACGATATGGACTATGAAGAATGTCCAGGATGAGGCAAAAAATATTATGTAGTTAACAACGACATTTATAGGTCATGCACTATTATGGTACATGAAGTATTAAACTAATACACTGATAAGAGAATCAAGGACATTGAAAAAGATTGAACAAGCTTTGTTAAAGGAATTTTGGAAGATGAAATCAAAGTCATAGTATATCATAAAGTTGAAAGAAATCAAGCGAATATAGAATGAGAAAATTTGGGAATATGATCAGAGGTTTGAAGATTTGATGGTTATATTAACATTTTAAATTCCCGATGAATGACATAGAGAATGGTTTATTGCACGTATGTTGTTGCACATTCTCTGTCCTCTGACACAACAGAAGGTCACGTCGCAACCATAAACATTAGAAATTGCGATGAAGTTAGAAGCATATCCTGTAGGAGATGGCACAAGAATGGCATAGGTTCAATCATAGTTGGATGCGCTAAGGATTCAATTGTCAAAAATAATGAAGGAAAAGGAAAAGTGTGATTTTTTTTTGAGTATTACATGTAAGATAGAAGGCCATCATAAATATGAATTCCCAACATTTGCGTAGTATATGGCTCTAGGAGAATCGAAACCTTTGGTAGGAGGAGTAGGTTATTGCAAATATTCAAGACATGGGGACATCATCCAACTGCTTGTCCATTATTGCAAAAGGACCAGAGTACACCCAGGAATTTGTTCTGTAATTTTTGCAAGTATGTAGGGCATGATGAGAAATATTGTCTCACATTAGAATTATTGAGAGAGCACACTTCAAATGTGTACATAATCCAAGAAGAAAATGCCACAACAAAAGGAGGATTTCCACATTACAATATTATGAAAGGCTTTAACCAAGGTGGATGAGGAGGATTCAGTTGAGGTTGAGGTCGAGGAGGATTTGGTATAAGAGGAAGAGGAACAACCATTTATTATAATTGAAATCAATCAGGACATTTAGTGAGAGATTTCACAAATCCTTACATGACGTGCACGTACTACAGAGCATTGGATCATGGTATGGAATTTTGTCCTCAAATGATAGAGAAATGGTAGGAAAAAGGGAACTAGAATCAAATATAGAACCAAAACATACAAATGATAGAAACCGAGGAGCATGATGATCAACCCATAATAATATTCGTTATGAGCGGAGGAACGAGAACCAAAGCGAATGTGATGGAAAAGAGAAAGGAGATCAAGCAATGGATAAGGAAATAATCTAATCCTACGCAAACATTTAACCCATAGAAAGAGAAAGAGACATATCAATAAGCCAGGAAGGAAATACTACGACCGGACTGGATAGCATCAACATCAAATGTGCCACCAGTATATGATATGTCATCAATATATGATCATGTCATTCTATAAATGTCATTCAAGAAGGTCAACACTTTGAAAGATTTTCTAAAGAGTTGTTTAGATTTAATGAAGGATGAAACAATGTTGAACGCACTGTGCAGGATGATCAATCAGTGCACCCAATACAAAGAACTACCTAATACATAGAGAGAAGTGAACCAAGTATTGCACAGGAAGAGGACACATAGAGAGTTCACATTGAGTGTGCATATAGGAGAGTATGACATGGTTAATGTCATTTCAGAATTAGGATTGGATGTAAATGTTCTTCCAAGAAAGACATGGGAAATGATGGGGAAACCAAAGCTAATTTGGTCACTTGTTCAGTTAAGGTTGGAAAACCAACATAAGATAGTATTGATTAGGAGACTATTAGGAGTAATTGTTAACATATATGGAGTGCACAACATAGCCGAGTTTGAGGTCATCGATATCATGGATAACAATCAACCGTATCTAGAATTTCTCAGAATGGATTGGGTCTTTGAAAACCAGATGATTATTAACTTGAAGAAGAGATAAATGATTTTCGAAGGGGGTGGCTTAAAGGTCACTACACCATTAGACCCCACAAAATCAAGAAGGTATGTGGAGCCCGCCAGAAAAAAAAAATGATAACCTATATAATGTGACCACCCACATAGATGATTACATCAATCATACTATAGATCATGCACTTATTTGGAGAAGCATTAGCTCTTGTGCATCATATTTAAAGGAAGGACTTGAACATTGGAAACATAGGTTGTATGAAGTATCAAACAAAATATGTGCTAGCATTAATCACTCTTTGTGATGGATCAAAACAGAGGTATGTGGTGCACCAAGGTTTGATGGATTAACTGATGTAATTTCCTTTGTAAAATAATTTGAGTTGTAGATACCCGAAAAACAAAGATTGTTGGATTTAGATGTTGCACTGAAAGAAACCCAAACAAGATGGTGCAATACACACAAGGAAGGAATAGGGGATTGGCAACACTGTAAAACACTGATGCAGATCATATTTGGAACAAAAGGTAAATAAATTATGTATAAGTATACAGGGACAAACAGTTTGATGGATCATGTTGCGTAGTGTATAACAATGTGGGATAGGTACGAAAGTAATAATGGATGCATAGGTTCATATATACACTTGAGATGGTTCCCAAGAACTGGTATCTAGAACTATAAGTGCACAGAGGGACAAAATATTGGGAAGATCTCACTCAGAATTGCAATGTAGAATTTGGTTTTGAAGATAAGTCACCCTTAGTATATGCAACTTTGCAATTCATTAGAACTAATATTTTTATGGAAGAATATAAAATAGAAATAGTACCTTTGTGTACTGCACATGGAAAATCTGTGACAATCCATGAAGTACTGGAATGTTACAATGTCACTAAAGAATATCAAGAGGAAGAAGATCCAAGAAATGTGAAAGTACCAGATACTGAAGGGGAGTGTGCAGTAGAAGGTGCAAAGCTCGAATCCGATGCATATGCGAATCCATTAAGAGTGCACAAAGTGAATATTGGCACAAAAGATAAACTGAATTTTGCAAATATTGGTGACTATTGGAACAATGAGATTGTTGAAAATATTGTAGACTTACTGCATGAGTATTAAGATATATTTCTGAAAACCTTTTCAGAGATGAAAGGGATAGCTAGGGAATTAAGAGAGATGAAGATCCCATTAAAACTAAACTCTAAGCCAGTAAGACAAAGACCTTACATATTGAATCCAAACTACAAGGAAAAAGTGAAAGCATAGCTTGACATAATGATAGAAGATGGTATCATTGAGCCCATCACAGAGATCGAATGGATAAGCCTTATGGTAGTTCAATATAAGAAGACATGAGGAATGAGGATATGTGTATATATGAGAAAGTTGAATGATGCATGTTTACACGACCCTTTTCCGATACCTTTTACATGTGAAGTATTAGAGAATGTAAGGGGTGAAGAATCTTATTCTATTACAGATGGATTTTTAGGATACCACTAGATCAATATTTCACCATAAAACAAACATAAGACGACAATTATGACAAAATTGGGAAGCTACCAGTACACAATGATACTGTTTGGGTTAAAGAATGCACCTACTGTGTTTTCTAGAGTAGTTGTTGTATCCTTTAAAGAACTTATTCACAAGTTTCTTGAAGTGTACTTAGATGATTGGACCATGTTTCTCTTATTAAAAGATCATATAGAAACTTTGTGGTTGATACTTGATAGATATAGACAATATCAGATATCATTAAATTTGAAGAAGTGTATTTTCTGTGCATCATTTGGGATATTGTTAGGTCATGTGGTATGCAAGAAAGGTTTGTTGGATGATCCTGCATAGATCATAGTTATAGTTGATTTTCCACCACCTACTTCAGTAAGACAATTGAGAACAACGTTGGGTCATACAAGATAATTTAGGAAATTTACTAAAGTCTATGCATAGATTACAACTCTGATGGAAAAGTTATTAAAGAAAGAAGATAAGTTTTAGTGAAATGAAGACTGCCAATAGGTTTGGACATATTGAAGCAGAAGTTAGTAACTGTGTATATTTTGGTATTCCTGAATTGAAAGAAAGAGTTTCACATTCATGTGGATGCATTTTCGATAACACTCGACACTGTGTTAGCCCTACCATGAGAGGTGGAGTTAGACCATCTAATTTCCTTTGCTAGCAAGAAGTTGTCGACTGTTGATAAGAATTACAGAACAACAGAAAGGGAAGGCTTTGAAATATTTTATGCTTTGCAGAAGTTCAAACACTACTTGTTGGGGTCCCATTTCAAGGTGTATACAA
>ML805762.1:49970-67154 GCA_009831015.1 Picea engelmannii
AGAATCGCTGATAAGACCCGCGTACATCTGGATGACCCAGTATTGAGTGCGCAGATCTACGGTCAACATTGGATTCCGAACCCCTCCATCCATTCTGCCTTTAATGGAGGGGGGGGGGTCCGGAATCGCTGATAAAAGGCGTGCAAAGATCTACGGCCATAAAATAAGCGCTCAGATCAATGGCTCAATTTTTTTTTCAGACCCCCCCGACTGATCTTCTTTTAACTGAGGGGGGGGGGGGCGGAATGGTAGCTTTTCCTCTGGCGACCCCCCTTTATACATGGAAGCGATCTAATGGCCCCGAGTCCCGTCATCCCCTACTATCTGATAGACCTCCGTTACCTCTAGACGTCACCATCCACCTTTCCCGAAATAGTCACATCCCATAATTGCTGTCAGTTCTTCCCCCCATTCGTTCGTGGCAAGCCCCCTCACTATGACCTTTACCTCCAATCGATAGCCGTCACGTCACCTGTCCATATTCCCTCAGTCATTGTCACCTTCCATATCACATCCAAAATGATTCGTTGGCCATTTATTATTGGACAACCTATCCGTTATCCAACTGACCTATCTCCCATGCCCAACGAACACCCATTCACTACCCCTCATTCTCCCTCTTCTCACCATTTACCACTCATCGCACCAGAGAATTTCTATGTCGTTTACCCCTCCATTACAGTCAGTTTCCCTCATCCACAGTCAGTCACCCCCACTAACGTTGTTTGTCTTGCAGGTACTATTGCAGAAATGGCGCCAAAGTCCAAACAAGCAGAAGGAGAGGAGAATCCGTTTCTCCCGCCTCATGTCGACCTTGATAGGATTCCACTGGTCGACAAAGACCGATTAATCGCAGATACAAAGTGCGATTTTGATTTCGCATATCTTCAGTTGTGGCTCAAGGAGGTCTTCCTGGACCAGAGCGATGAAATCGGACTCTGGGAGTCCAATTTACCCCTTTACCTCTTTCCTCAAATTCACCATTTTCCCAAGTTCGCTCTCAAGTGTCAAGCCAACTATATTCCTGAGCAAAGAGCCGTCGTCTCCTCGTCTGGAGAAATTATTTTCCTCATCACGCTTGAATCCATAGACCAGATGATGCAAATCCCCCAAGCCGACTCTGCGTCACCCTTCAACCTAGAAATTCTTATAGAATTATACCAGAAAATGACCTTCCCCCAAAGAGCTCAAATATTCGAGATTTTTCTTCCCCCATCCGCTCAATTTCCCTCCACAAATCCTCCTTACCCATCTTCCATGTTCTCGACTAAAGGAAACCAGGTCATCTCATCCCTTTGTGCTTTGTTAGGATACTATTCTGATGAGTGGGTAGATGAACCCATTCTGGGTTTTCTATCCATCTTCTCTACCGATGAAAAGCCCACCACCCAGTTTGACTTCAACACATTCTTGGCAGACAATATTCACGAACAGTTCGTGAATTTCATCACATAAGGCATGTTCAGATATTCATCAATACTAGCATACTTGTTCATCTTCTTCCAGGCGAATAAATTTGGCTTTTCCATGCAAAAGATGGATGGAGATGGTAGACCATAGGCAGTCACGTCATGGACTTCCTTTCTCAAGCACAACTCCACTGATTTCAGTTTCAAGGAGTTCATCGACCAATTCTACCACCCTGTGGTAAGCATGCTAGGTGGCAGGCCCGAGCCTCGGATAAGCGATGAATTTTATAGGATCATGCATCTCTCGGACAACACAAAGACCGGGGATTGGTACTTGTATCAAGATTACACTGAGATCAGAGTATACGAGTGCGAGTTGGCACCGTATAAACTGCCCAAGTATCTTCCTGTCATGATTTTTTCTTTGGAATATATAAGGCAGATAATAAATTCCGATGATATCCACTTTGTGTCACTAAAGAAAAAGCAACAACTTAGAATCAAGGGGCAGATTGGCTGCGGGAAATGAAGTTCTTCATGAGCTTCCACTGGCATTATGATCCATGTGAGATCATCTCAGAGATGAGGGTGAAGAACAAAAACATCCCATATGTCCATGAGTCTAGGCCTGAAGTGGAAAAGTTCGCAAATCAAACAGCCTGGAAGCTTGACACATTGGTCGAAGTACAACAACAGGATCCCCCAACCACTGTATCTCAAACAACCACACCACAGGTCTCGAAAGAGAAAAGGCCTAGGCAAGACTTATCTTCACCTGTCACTGAGGTATCATCCAAAGAATTCTAGCTGCATACCAAGAGGCCTAAGACTTCGTCAGTCCCTGGCCCGACCGGGGAAAAAGAAGCCCCGTCTACTACAGTGACCAAAGTTGGTATTCCACCCTTCGGTTCGAGCCTCTATAAGGTCATAACCCCAGCAATGCTGAAAAAGTATACAGATTATCCATTGACCACCCATCCAGGCAAGATGGGACCGAAGCTGAGTATCTTCGAGAAATATGAGCTGATCAAGAAAAGGAACCAGACCCTGACCATAGTACTTGCGCCCATTTCTGGAAACAGATGTCGACTGTGCAACATAGGTTGCTATCAGCATTCGACACCGAAAAGGGCAGAATGCATATGGAATTCCTCCAGGCACAGGTACTAGATCCCAAGGTGATCACTGACTATAAAAGGGCCACTTTCGAATTTTAGACGAAGGACGTGCATCCGGACGATCAGATGGATCTGCACAAGCAGACAGGGGAAATGGTTTTCTATACGTTGGTGCATGCTTCCACTTCTGCGTCCAAATTGCAGGTGTCCCTGAACAATGTTCAAACACAACTCAAGTTGGAGAAGATATTGTCCTTTGCAAAGGACAATAGGATCAAGACTTTGGAGGAGATGGTCCTCAAGATCGGTTACGATCCTTCAAACGTGAAAGCAGCTGAGGAAATGATAAAGAAGAAGAATGCTGACATAGCCTCCTTGAGGAAACAATTGAAGCTCCCACCCACATATGATTCATAGGTGAAGGAGATAGCAGAGAAAGAAGGAGAGAAAGATGAAATGCTCAAACTGCTCATGGAGCAGAATGCACAGCTTAAAGAAATGGAAGATGAGATGGAGAAACTATTAAAAGAGAAAGAGAAACTAAAGCCAATGGAAGTCATTCCATTGAGTGCTATTCCAATTTCAGGAGTGAGCATAACATCAGTGACAGAAGTCCCATCCGCAACTCCATTGACATCCCAGGAGAAGACAATCGACCTGGCTAAGTCCATGGAAAAAATGAACCTGCAGGAAACAGAGATCAACAGGCTAAAAAAGGAGATTGAGAACCTTCAGGAACTCAAATATTCCTTTCATACCAACCTCTCCAAGGAAAAGCAGGTGACAGAGCAGCTCAAACAGGAGCTACAACAACTTCGGAAGAAAATAGTGGCAGGAAAGACTTTAGCCGAAGTTAAAGAGAGGGTATGGACATACATCACCAATTCCATGAACGAGATATGGCCCATGATCCAGATCATGTTTGAACAGAATGAATTGGTACAGAGAAGCAAATAGGCCATTGAGAAGATCAGAGTAGAATTGGGAGACATTCCAACACAGGCGAACGAGATCATCAAGTTCCTCAATTCTAAGACCAGGGAAGAACTGGAAGAGATGAAAAATTGAAGATAGAACAGAGACCATCCTTGAGGTCAAAAGAGTTTTGACCAAGAGAGGATTAATGATTCAGCTGGAAGAAAAGGTTCAGGCCATGGACCTAGGGGTACAAAGATTCTTCAGTAAGATAGAGGCACTACAGAAGAAAGGTCTACCTGGTCTGAAGGTAATCAATGATAAATTGATGACACTCCCAGACTACAAGAAGATATTGGCTGATGTGGCTAAGGACAATTCAAAGTTTGCAGGCATTCAAGGGAGCATCACTGGAAAGGCATTTTTAGACACTCTTCAGTGGGACATCAGTATCCAACATGAGATTCGATACATTTTCCTCACCAAGCCTACCTTCACCAAGTACACAGAAATGGACGAAGTGTATCGAAGACTTCTCAAAGTCAACGTGCCCAGTCATCTCCGATGGGAGGAGCTCTATGATATGATCGAGTAGTAGATGAGCTGTCCCAGTCCAGTCATTTTTCCAGTCATATGAGGTCATGCAGAGGCTTCATCAATGGCCCACCCAGAAATCAACGTGCAATTACACCACATCATCAAGCAGTTCCTAGATTTAGGAAATTTGTTAAGTTAGTTAGGCTAAAAATAGATTTACCACGTCCTGGTCATTAATGACAGGAACGTTTGTAATTTGAGTTATAAATACTTCATCTTTCAAAGTATTGAGGGTTGTTGATATTCACACCCTGACGCTATCAGACTGTAATATTTTTGAAGAGATCTTCCATTAATAAAAAGGAGGCACTTTTATAAGATTCTTGCGTGTATTTACTGGTGATGTTTTTTTCTCTAAGTTGAATGTTATTCTCTCTTTGTTATCATATTGTTTTCTGAATCTAATCTTTAGAATTAACGAAAGTTGCAGGATTTATCTCGTATACCCTGTTTCTGACTTGAAAGATTTTAGTGTTTTATCTTCTGGTGTTTTCAATAAGGAAATTCTTAACTGCTTCTTTGTTGAAATTATCTTTCTCACCTTTTCTGCTATACATCATTTATGCTACTGAAGAATCCAGTGATTATATTATCTCGCCCTGTGAAAGTTTTCCCTTTGTGTTTCTGGTTTGGATTTCATCTTTATTTAAAACACAGACCCCATAGCCCAATGGATGTGTAGACTGTCTCAACCAATTCGAAAACACTTTGACATCAAAACCGACCTATTTATTTACCTAGCCTAATATTTAAAATTGGAAACATAGCCGAATCATATAGAGAGATCCCCCTATGAAGTTGGAAGGGCTAGATCCTAGCTTCAAAAGTGGTTGGATAAAGTTACATTTTGTAGATTTCTTCTGTTGTCAACCTCTAGGAAATTTACAGAGTGCTAACACCATGCACAACACAAGGAATATGGAAACCAATGTTTCCTTTTATATTTATAGAGAAACCATTACGGAAAACATCAATAGTACACCGTGCATACCACCACAGATGGTTGAAACATATAAGGAAGTTATGCGCTTTAAGGCAGGGTGTCATAATATGCATGTACAAGTGAAAAAGGACTTGGATTAACAATAGATTCCCACACAATATAGGCTAAACAAGGATGATATGGGCCATATCATGGTAGATTGGGACAACAAGTGGAAGATTCCACCAGTGAAAATAGGGCCCTCGGAGAGATAAAAAATGGAAGTGAAAGATATAGATGATGATGAAGAAGAAGGAGCTAAACATGAAAGAGGAAATGACATAGAATAAACAACCCAAAAGAAAACACCACACATATATAGGAAGTGGAAAGAACCAGAGACAAGAAGATCCATATCACAACAAATGAAACATAAATCTGTCAAGGAAGTGGCCATCCAAGCCCTGACAGAGGAAGAATTGAAAAATATCAGTGATCAATTTAAATAAGTCATAGATGACGTGTTTCAACATGTGACACACCAACAAGAAGAAATGCATATAAAGATGGAGGAGAAGATGGATGAGTTGCGCCAATTGCTAGAAGCAACAAATCTCGCATCAATACAACAGACAAAGGATGAACATACAATATAAACTTCAAAGAATGGGTAGGTAGGGATGCCAATCTCTCAGTCGTTAGTGGTAGTAGGAGAACACAGATTGATCAAGTTAGCAACAGGGGTGGCATATTTCCCCACAATAGAGATGCAGGAACAAGCAAGGGAACTAGGTCATATTGACTTAGTGTTATCTCAACTGCCGACATATGTATTGCAAGAATTATAGATGAGCGTGATGCAAGAGATGAAATCTCATGCAAAAAAAACATCTAACGAGTTGGTTAAGGTTACAACAAATAATGTAGCCTTGGATATGGAATAAAACAAAGTCAAGTAGTAGCGGGATGAGGCTGTGCAAAAGGTCAAAATGATGCAATAGGAATTCAAGAAGGTATACAAAGAAATCACAGAGGCTTGGATAGAGATAGAGGCCCTAGTTGAAGAACAAGTAAAAAATATAAGTGAAGCTATTTAGAGATTCCACGCATGTATATTCGACCTAGAATCACACATGACACCGAGTAATCCACCAGAAGAAAGGGAGAAAAGGGAGCAGACAATGACCACAGTTGTGGAGAGCATAAATAAACTAGAAGTAGAATGTTCTTAGCTCTGTGCAGAAACCATGGGTGTCTGGACACAACTAACCTAAGATAGGGAGCTACAAGAGATCAAAAAAAAGTTACAGGCTGCATAGGAAAAGGTTTATAAATCAAAAGCAGTAATGGGAACATTACCCCCAGTAGAGGTGGTAATGGTAATGGACGAGAATAGGAAGCTGTATTAAAAAATGAATCAACTAAGGGAAAAGCAACATGCTTGCACACACAATATTGAGGTACTACAAGAAGAATCCTATAGGGTGACAATGACCTTAGTAGCCACTCAAGGTATAGTCAAACAGGAAGTCGAATAAAGTGTTGAGAAGATGCAGGCTCGGGTTACTACCGAAACAATTGACACGATTTTGCAGAAGGAGATAGAGGTAAAGGAGAAAGCCACAAAAATAAAGGAGACATTCAAAAAGTTCATGAAAAAGTGGAAGAAGGGCTAAGTGGATCGAGACGAGACATAACTGAGTGTTGGGGTCTATTGGACAGGTGTTTTGGATAAGTCTAGGGAATCACACAAGAACGGATCACATAACATTTTGGCTAAGGAGAAGCATGCGCAAAGAAGATGAAGCATGTTCAAGAGTCATCGCACAAAAGTCATAAAGCAGTTAGGATTTTTGGGACATTGTTTCCACTTTGTAATGGGATTATCCCTTTTGTAAAACTATACATTGTAATGGGTTTTGGGTAGAGGTAGTTCAAAGAGTTTTATGGCACGAATTTCATTTGAGTTAGTTGAGTTTTGGAGAAGTATTGAGGAATGTTTTTGAGGTATGACTAAGGAGTTAGGCTCACACTGCAGCAAAATGACTAGGCAGGTTTAAGTATTGGTTACTGTTGCATCTCTTTGTAAGCATAGTGCAAAACTATAAGAAGAATATAAATGAATAATATAAGAAGCCAACTGTTGTATATGTAACCCAGATTAGGGTGAACCACATTAAAACTTGTGTCTTGATGTGCTGTTATGTGTGTGATATGGATATCATAGAATGTTTAGTATTATGAATGTGTTATTGATATTGTGTAGTGATGATGAAAGTTTAGTATTATGAATGTGTTATTCATATATGTTGTTATAATATCACACATTGAAGTAACTGGTAAATGAATGGATGCCAATCAAAATTATGTCGCACACAGTAAGAAATGAACAACACAAAATAAGAATATGTTGAATCATCATTGCAAAAAGTTAGTTCATGTAGACCCTCTAGATGCCTTGGGTGAGACTTCACTTGCTTGTAGGTGATGCCAAAAGGGCAAGTGTCTAATAGTTTTGTTGGTATTTTATCTTTGAACCTAGGGTTTTCCCACTGCATGCCAACAACCCTATTTTGTATGAGCTAGTTTACTCCACTTTGCATGCATGGGCTAGTTTACTTCACTTGGCTAGTAAAATCCAAGTTAACTCCCTCATTAAAGTGCATGAGATAATTAGGACACGTTCTCTCATGCTTTGCATGTACTTAAGCCTAACATAGTCGCATGAATAATTCTTATATATTTCATTCGATTGCATTGTAATATAATGGATTATTCATTTATCCTTGGATGATTATTATTCTTTTAGAGGTTAATGAAAATTACTTTTTCCCATGATTCTTCTTCTCTTCCCTTCTCTCAAACAAATTGCATTACTTATTAATTAAATTCTATATCCTCTTGCAAGTTGATTAACCAAATATTACAAGAGTGAGGGGATATATTAGGGAAAGCTCAATTTTTATCCCAAGTTTCTCAATAGTTATTTATGATACTTTATATTTCAAGTTTTAGCCCAAGTTTCCTGATGGTGTTTAGTTTAGTTAAAAATGAACAAGTATGCCATTCATTGCCTGTTTATGATAGTCTTTTAATTGTAGTTATAAGGCATGATTTGACTGTCAATTTAACTATGAAATACTTATCTTCTACTTGGTAGTTGTTACCCAATGTTTCTCAATAGTTCCTTAATATAGTTGATATAGTGTATGGATTTCACACTTTACTGCTCACATGCACCTACTCACTTGGAGGTAATGGCTGTGACCTATGTTTTTTCTTTTTCCATGCACAAACTTCCCACTGATGACATTGATACCTCTCCTTACTCATATGAAGGCTATTTTCTGTTGGACCACTCTTCCTTGAGTCACCTTGGATTAGCCTATATGTGTATCCTCCTAAGATATCTAATGTGTAGTTAAGGTCTTATATCACCTTATTACAGAAAAATTTTCCTCACCCAATGAAACTTGCTTGGATGACCTTTCCATTTCCCTATGCAGACTTGACGTCCCCTTTTGTACCTTCCAAAGCCAAAAAAACACATTTTTCCACATATACACATTCTATCAGTTAAACAACAAGCATATACGTAGGTTGCTCTACTACAACCTGTGAACATCGGGTTTGGTGCTCAAAATTAAAAGTTATGTCAGGTTTCCATGCCATGTCATGCGATCCATGATCCTTGACCTTCCATATACTAGAAATGATCTAAATCGGCCTTTCAGTTCCATTTGAAGGCTATAAATTGAGCCATATCCAAGCCTTGAAGAGATTCAACAATTCAACTGTGAGAGAAAAGAGACTCTGGAGAAATTTCACTTCATATTGAGTCTGCATCCCTTTGTCCTTGAAAGCATGAACCCCTTGTTCAACCCCCAAGATCTTCCTTATTTTTGATGGGGAACCTCATTGTCTCCTTTATATGAGCTTTCCTTTGGTGGAGGATAGAATTAGTGGAGGCCAAGCTGAAGGGACCTAGTTTCTCGGTTCCGATATGTGTCATTAAATTTTTTTGTAACATATATACTTCTGCTGATTATTTTAATAGAAATACTCTTTTCTCATCCAATTGATATCTTGCAAATATTTGAATTATTATTCCATGGGCATATTTGTCATGTATGTTAATGGATTATGCTAATCTATATGCTAACATGATATATTATCACTATACGCTTGTGTAACTTGGTTTTTGAGGACACGTTGCATGTATAGAACTTTGAGTTGCATACTCAATGATGGTCTTCATCAATCATCCAGACGAGGTAGGCTCTTGGCCTTGTCTTGTTAGCATTTCATTTATAAATCAAATTTGGATTAGATTTGATTTCTGCATGTCATTCCTTCTGTTGTAATTTACCCCATGCCATAGAGATATTTTCCTCGTAACGCACCTCCTCTCTTGTCTCTAGCCTTTGGTCACTAGTTTGACTTTGCTATACCCTTTAGGGACTGATTTGGGACACTCTAATATTGGTTAGAATTTGTCTTGGGAATCATTCCCTGACCATAGAGAAACTTTTGGATGAAAATTGTGTGTGGAGTTTTGAAACGCGAATAAGCCCCAACTAGAGGCTACGCTCACAGAATATGATATTGGTGTAATCTGCAGAGCGATGGAGGACGCATCCGAAGATATCTTACAAAGATATGGAGCAAAGAAGGAAGAGATGTATGTAAAGGTCGAGAAGGAGTTGAAGGAGAAACAACGAGCTATTCAAGTTATCTGCGCAGTACCTACTACGTCCTCCTCGTCAAATATTGCATAATTGGGGGATGAGCCCACCCAATTGAGAAGATTAGTAGATGCAACAGAGGCATGGATTCAGAAAATTCAAGAAGAAAAGGAAAAGGCTATAGAATCCCTGAAGAAAGAGAAAGAAGAGATCCTGGAGCAATTACGAGTTGCGCGATACTATGTAACCACGTATGAAAATGAGAAAGATGAGTTTCGGGTGATACTCGAGGAAGACAAAGCAAAGATACAGAGAGAAAAGGACCAGCTGCTCCCACAGTAGATTGCAGTCAAAGAAGTGGTGAGAAGAACACTTCGCTCTGTGCTAGGCTTGGCACAAGAGGAAAATGAGGCAGTCAAAGTTCAAGTAATGAAGCTTGATGAGGCTATCCAGTAGCTTCAAGCAAGGGTAACAAAGTTAGAGATCCAAGAAATACCAAGCACTTCGTAGGAAGTGCACGAACAGAGGGAAGAAGCCGCTAAGAGTGCAGTCGAAAGTATCAAAATCCTCACCTCAGAATGTAAACAACTGAGAGACAGAAGCGCACACACCTACGAATGCCTCACTAAAGACCCATAGCTCAAGAAGTTATAAGCGAAACTATAGGAGGCACAACAATGGGAACTGACAGTTCAGGCACAGATGAAGTCACTCATTACAGTCGAGAGAATGAAGAGATCACAAGAAGAACACACAACCCAACAACAGATTATTGTCATCCAGGGCAGAGTAATGGAAGTTACACATAGACTACAACTGGTGCAGGAGGAATCCTGCGTGGTGTTCAAAGAGATCGAAAGATAAGGTTCATAACTAGACCAAGTGGTTGAAACAATGGAACAACTCCTAGAAGGGCCTGTTATAGAGAAAATGATCCAGGACTTCGATGAACAGGAAGCTCAGGTGAAGCAAAAAGTCGAGGCAGCTCGAGCTAATATTGAGGCCTTCGAAGCCGTGTTTCCTAGATATGAGTGACTCAAGATGAGTCACAAGTGAGTGTTGGGGGCCTGTTGGCCCTCGATCAAGTTTTGGGGAAACATTGGTCAGGTTTGACCACTTTTTGGACTTCGACGTAGTGATCAAAGATGGAGTGCCTAGGCAGAGATGATATCATGGATCTCACTTGTTGTTTTGGATTTGTGGACCCAACATAGGGTTCTTAGGGTTTTGTAACGGGTTATGGGATGTTGGCCCATGGGTTTACCCATGATTAGGCCTTTTTGTAAGCGATGTAAAAGTATAAATAAGAATGTAATGTAGTATTAGAGTAGTATAAAGGGGATGTAAGTGTCTAAGTGCAAGAGGCAAGTAGTTATTAGTTTATTTGTGCAACAAAACATGTATGTAAGGCTCAGTGCTTGATAGAGGAGTTGGCTTTGTGCCTTGACTTGATTTTGGGAAGGTGGATCTGGTGCTTAGTGCGCAGATCACCTGTCCAGTGCGAAGCTTGGCTCTGTGGCTTAGTGCACAGGAGCAGAAGAATGTAAGAGATTGAAGCCTAATAAAGAAGAAGAAGCAGTTGGTGGATGTAGCCCCACACTAGGGTGAACCATGTATATCATGTGTTGATGGTTTTCTTTGTGCTATGATGTTTATGCTGTGAATTTGCTTGGTGCATTGATTTTTATATATGATAGATATATCTATGAATGTTTAGTGGTTTATCTACGTTGAATGTGTTATATCTAACCGATGATGCTAAGTGTGATGTGTGTGTTGTCTGTGTTACTGCGCCGATTTATTCTTAGGGTTTGTTCTGCGATGTGAATAAAGTTGAGAAAATAACACATGTTATCTTCTAAGTACTTTGCTAAGTGTTGTAATCACAGATCCATGTCCCATCTTGGTTACAAACACCCGATTCTTGTAACCCCCCCTGCCTCTACCTTGGGTGAGACTTCGCCTGCTTTGCAAGTGTTGCTGAAAGGGATCATAGTTAGGGTTTTGTTGGTGCACTGTTGAAGTGTTGAACTCTTGGTATGCCCCCATGCCAAAAATGTTTAACCATGAAAAGATGAAGACACTTTCAGATAAATAATATAAAAGAGTATTTTTTATAGCAAGATTTGCCTCACCATTGCTATCTTGCACATAGGGCCTTTTTTCCATTTCCTTATGCAGACTTTTTATCCCTTTTTGATGAATCCAGAGCTAAAAACATACATTTTTCCACATATACGCTCCCTATCAGTTATACAAGATGTGTATACACTTGCTTCTCCACTACAACTCGCGTATATCGAGATTTGTACAAAAAAATACAAAATTAGGTCAGGTGTCCATGTCACGACAAAAGATCTCTGATCCTTGGCCTTCCATATACTGGAAACGTTCAGACTCGGCCCTTGAGTTACATTATGAAGGCTATAAAAGCACAATTTCAAGCTATGGAAAAGAGGAGAAAGTATTCAACTTTGAGAGCAAAGTTACTCTGGAGAAATTACTTCATATTGAGTCTGCATCCCTTTGTCCCTCAAGTCTGAACACAGTGTTCAACCCCCAAGCTCTTCCCTTATTATTGAGAGGACCTCTTTGCCTCTTTCTCATGAGCTTGCCTTTGGTGGAGGATTGAAGTGGTGGGGACCAAGTTGGAAGGAACTTGGTTTCTTGGTTTCGAACCATGCCGACACGGAAGTCTGCAATGTTGACACTTATGCTGATCAATTATTAATATAAATACTCCTTTCCCATCCTATTGGTATCTTGAAAATATATGATTATTATCCATGGGCGTGTTTGTAATGTTTATTAATGGATTATGCTATCTGATGTGCTAACCCCTTTTATATCATCACTATATACTTGCTTTTCTTGTTTGCTGAGAAATTCTTGTAGGTATAAAGCTTTGGGTCAAATTGCTCAATGGTGGAACATCATCAAACATTGGATCAAGGTACGCCATTTTCTTGTGTTGCACATTACTTTATATAGAATATGTTGGAATTGAGTTGATTTCTACAGTCATACCTGTCTGTTGTGGTTTACCCTTATCCATAAAGAGTTTTTCCCTTGTAACAGAAATGGCAACTCCACTGGGGAGAGATATTCCTTCTAAGGGTTGAAGTACTTTTTCTTCTTACATTTCTCTTTTTCCTTTGTGTTTCTTGTTGTATCACTGCTTGAAAGATCCTGTTCACTCCGAGTCTGAGTTTTCAGCCTTTTACCCTTGCTTGGACATGTTTTAAAGCATATACGACATTTTTTCCTTGATGGTCACGTATACACACTTGTTGTCTCACTGCAAGAAGCGTATATACGCTCTGTTCTCTTGAACAGTCGCGTATACCACTTCCCCTTGCTTGTTTGCTTGGTTGAGTGACTGTTGGGTAGGATTTAAAGATTGTTAAGCCTTTTTAGGTCTCTATAGTGCCTGTTGAGATTATCTGGGATGAAAGGAAGCCTGTTTGGATTTGAATTTTTGGGCGTAGTCTTTCTCTTTGTTTTCTATTTTTAATTTTTCCTTGGTTTCTGGGATGTTTGCTTGGCTTCCTAGTATTCTGCTTGAGTTACTACTTTTATACACTGTAGAATTCATCTGTCAAGTTGCTTATTAGTCCATGCATTTTATTTTTAGAATATTGAAAATACAAAAAAAATAGGCATTTTGCATTGGTTGGCATTTTTGTCTTTGAATTTTCATCATTAACTTAGCACATTTAGAAAAAGATCGTATTTTACTTTTGAATTGCAGATTTGAAATTGAAGACTGCACTGCTTTTATTAGCATATCATTCATTGAAAAGTTAAAGATAGAATTTGCATTGTATCCATATTTATTTTATGGTAGAGTCATAACACCATGAGTTTCACTTCCATACCTTTTTGAGTAACCACGACCAATAAAATTTACACTTTAAATTAAAATTGATTAGTCACGATTTTATTTTTAGGGTGCACAAACTAGCTTAGGATTTAGTGCCTTGGAATAGGATTTTGTGAGTAAACTTCTCCAAGGAAATTAAATCAACATACGTGTCTGAGACAAGGATTTGAGAAGTCCATTGTATAATTGGTAATATCAGGAGGCTTCCCTCACACCGGATTTAATCACGAGGTCATGCGAAGTTAGTTGAAAGGATAACCCCTGGATACTCACCTAGCATCAGAGATATTTCTGTGGATTTATTCGTATTTGGGGATCTTGCTAGTGCCCATACCTCTGTGAGAGGCGGTGCTTTCAAGGTTTCAGGATTTGCTACCCTTCCCATACGGTGATCCAGACTTACGAATGCTCACATGTGCATCAATTATACAATGTTTATTAGTTGATTGACTTAGGTATCTCATAGGTTACTTGTAGGGGTTATTCTGCTTGTACCCTGAGTTAGATAAGGGTCGGAAAACACACAAACTTTATGGAGGATTACCTCTCTAGGGGGATCTGACCGACTGGTTGTTAAGCCCACGAGGACCCTTATAACTAATTCTGTTACCTCCAAACTTTAGCGGGGAGTCTCAAGTCCCTCTTGGACAAGACATACCTTCTTTAGCGAGGGAGGCCACTCAGCCACTTTAGCCCGTTTGCATGCATATTAGTTTTTTGACTTTTTGGTATGCTCTTTGATTATTAGTTGACCATAGGTTTTCATGTGAGCCTTTATTATCATGGATAGTGGAGTTCCTTTTTCTCCCTCGTTTACTGCTACCCACCCCATGACGTTCATGGGGGAAAATCTGTCCATTTTTTATAATGGTATGCAGAACTACAACACTTAGTCCACACCTTGGGTCTTTAGCCGTTTTTCTGTTGATATGAAACCCTCTCCCTGAACCACATATATGAATCTTAGCATTGGACCCAGGGGCACCATGGCTCTGATGCCTACTTCTTCGTTTGATCTGAGTCGTGTCCCCATGGGAGGTTGGAACCTTCCTCCCTACGGATCCAATACTAGCTATGCTCTTTTAGGAGCCAGTACTCAAATGGGTGCCTATCCCACTTATTACCCCCCACCCATGTATCTTTCGTCTGCCATGTCAGTTCCTTCGAACACTTTTTCCATGACAGGTCCTCAATTACCACTAGGTCTTTCATATGGAGAGAACCATTTTTACGGTTCGAGCTACTCTCTTTATGGGACCCCTTCACAAGGGGGCAACATATATCCTCACTCGAATAATCCTTATCCTACCTCGGTCTCTTCACAGACCCCAGTGACGATGCCTGCCCAAACCTCATCGAACCATTTTGGCGTGAACTAACACCTTTCTGGGCTAGGGAAAGAGGTACACCAAGATCCTGTTTGGCTTGCAATTTTTCAGAATCAATATTTCCCAAAACCATGGACTCAAATGCCACCATCTATCACCAGCCCAGTCACTGTCAGTCATACTGGTGCTCCATCGCCAACCTCTGCTAGTCATGTCAGCGATGGGTCAACTTCTTCTACAAACTACGTCGATAGCTTGCCCCCAACCTCTACCAATTATGTTGGGGGAACCGTTATTTTTTCCCCTAATCATAGCCATGTCACGTCTCCCACTTCTACTCATCATGTAGGAGACGACTCTCTTTCCCCTACTAGTTACATCAAGAATCCCAGACACCTCAGACATAAGCCTAAATTATTTTGCAGGACTTGCGAAGGAAGTCACCTTAGTCGTTTGTGTCTGATTACTGTCGAGATACCATAAGTGTGGGGCTCACCCAAGAGCCCTTCTAATTTTGAGGCATCAATGGTTTCTCTTCATACCACTTCTCCCTTGATCGTCTCGGTGGTTCCACCAATGCAATCTTCTCCCGACCTCACCCCCTTTGTTAAGGGTGAAGCGTCTCTTTTGTTGGATTACTGAGAGGGGGGCTAAATCAGTAATAGCATAATTATAATCCTTTTTCTTCAAATGTTATATCAATGTAGAATTATTATCCAATAATGAGCAATAATAAATAAACAATCACACACATACACAGTACACTAGTGTTTTACGTGGAAACCCAAATCGAGAGAAAACCACAGAATGATTTTTCTTATATGTCTTGAAGAATTACATTCATTGGAAGCACCAACTTCCTTTATTTTCCATCTGCAACTGGAATGAGGCTCCAACCCCCTAGTTTCTCAGGCTACAACCCGAGGGAATCTCCAACTCCCCAATTCTCTGGCTACAACTAGAAGGAGGCTACAACCCCCAATGTTCTGCGGCTACAACTGGAAGGTGGCTACAACCACCCGTCCTTGCCCCGTCCTACCACCCTGAAGTAGAAGTAGAATGATGGAACCACTGTCACACTATCACTGTGAGATATACCACTGTAAACCTATATCAATAAATCTTAACCATGCATCAATCTATACCTCAACTTGTAATCAACCTATACCATAAATAAGTGCATCAACCATGCACCAACCTGTAATCAACCTGTACCATAAACAAGTGCATCAAACCATGTACTAAGTATATATCAATCATGTGTCAACTACTCACCAACTATGACTCATCAATATGTAGCAACATCATCAACTATACACCTCATGTATGTGCGCCAACTCATCAACTACTTGTCTCAACCATGTACTCAACATGTACCAAAACCAAAAGACCTCATCAATTTCATCATCCAAATCTGATTTGTAGCTTTGTAATATACCTGGTGTATATGGTCACATTCCTGCAAACCTTCCTTAACTTTAAAAACAAGAGACTAGCATTTTCATCAAACTTTTCTTTAGTCTCACATGCCTAGTTTTGGATTAGTCAACAACCCTAACTTGAAGTAATCATAAATTTGAACATGTAATTTATAAATATCTGAAACTGATACACAATGTTCTTCAGTGTGTTT
Organism: Picea engelmannii; assembly: GCA_009831015.1. Lineage (NCBI taxonomy): Eukaryota > Viridiplantae > Streptophyta > Pinopsida > Pinales > Pinaceae > Picea > Picea engelmannii. Next base: position 66,461 of record ML805762.1, read on the forward strand.
TATGCAATTCCTCCAAGTGTCACTACTTGGAACCTCTCAGAGAAGGAGTTATAGAAAAAATGACATACCTTGCTGAATTCTGGCTTATTCTAGAGAGCGACTTTGTAGAGCATGCCCCGCACAAAATATTTGATGAAATGATATAAAACTATTACAAAAGATACTACAGCCTGTACCCTAACCAACACATTTGGTCTCACTGAATTTGTATATGTTATGAATAAGTTATGATGTTTTTACCCGAAACACCTGATTTTGACTAGTTTCAGGATTGGCCACAAACCCTATTTTCCATGGAGTATAACTCCCAAAATACAATGACCCACAAGATGATTTTTTTTTACAGATACTTCGATATGTTTTCTCACTTTCATAGAAATTTCACGCTCTGAATCATTATAGAAAAAAAGTTATAGCGAAAATGGTGAGATGACCTGTAAATAACATACCTTAGAAAACACCATCAAAAGAATTTATCCTTCCTTACATTCCGGCCTTATTTTCTTCACCTTCACTCATAATTCCAGTTTAGATATCCTTGTTTACCTCAGACACATATATATATTCAATATTCTCAAGTGTAATACAAATGAGAGAGCCTTGCCTCTTATTTATACTCTCCAAGTAGCTTCCTTAAAAACATCTTCTAGGTCACTTGGCCCACTTTCCTTATTTTAGGGTTGGGTCCACTTCT
>ML805762.1:74300-127111 GCA_009831015.1 Picea engelmannii
AAAATATATCATAACTCATACCGTTACCCATCAAACAAACTTGGGTCCATTACCCAAACCTGGGGTCTCCAACTTCTCATGGCCATAACTCTCTAACCGTGAGGAATTATGTGACGTTCCACATACCACAGGAAATGAAATGACAAGCACTATCCATCTAGGATATTTTCCTTGACAAAATCACTTTCCTTCATCTCATTATTCCACAATTAATCATGGGTTCTCTTACTCCACAAAGCGTCTTCCCGTGAGGGCTTTCACCATAAGGGTACCACTTTGGAGTTCATCCATATTTACTTCTTATCAACCATGAAAAAAAATAATGAGTCATCTTTAAATCAAAAAATATTGGGTACATTACCCAAGCCTTTGTTCTACGGGGATTTCTTCAAGAGTTGACATCAATGACAACCAACCTTAATCAACATCTTTCCCCCGTTACTATGCATCCTCTTCAACCTATAATGGAAGAAGTGGCCACGACAGTGCAATCTATGGTCAACCCTACTCTCCCTGAAGAGAATGACTCAACTTTCAACCATGCCATCAACATTTCACACCTTCCCCCTTCTGAACAAGAGAGACTTATTCTTCCCCCGAATGCTCTCCCTCCAAGTCGTGACGAGGCTCCTTTTGATTGGGATGACCTGATGGGACATCCCATTCCCCCACCTATGTCTTTTCCATTAAGAGACATTATTTGAACCATCACGGAGACTGTATCCTCCATTAGCACCTTCTCCTCCTTGACAGCTATCCTCCGTTAGCACCTTCTCCTCCTTGTCAGCTATCCGCAGGATACTGAATTTCGGCAGAAAGATGGGACGGGAGCCTTGGCCTCCCCCTTTACATGTTGATTAGACTCCCAATAAGGAGTCTCAGTTAAGCTCTTTTCCGACTTGTCCAAAAACTGAAAAGATCATTGAGTGATTTGTCCCTTTTAAACTCATTAAAATTGGATTTGAAAGATCATGAGTCCTAGTTAATCTCTTTTCCGACTTGCTATCAAAAATAGAAAAGATTGCCGAGTAAACTTGTCTTTTTCACACTCGTAAATTGGATTTGAAAAGATGTCTATTTGGCACAAGTTTACCCCTTTTTCACACCAAGTAGACTAAAATATATAAAAAAGGACATTTTTTGGTGTTAAGTTGTGATTGCATCTCATGCCCTCACTTGATGTATTGAGCCTTTAGCCAATTCTCGCTTTGCGTTATAAACCGTTTCCTAAGCAGTTTTCATCCTCAACCAAGCAGAGCCTTGTTTTTATCCTTCACAATTTGACACCCTATACCCTGGAGGGAACAACACCCTGAGTGTCCATGTCCCGCATGCATTTCCTTGCATTGAGCATAGGTACGTTCCACTGCTGGAACTAGTTTTTCTTACTTGCGACACTCGTTCCCTCCTCTGTATCATAGCATTCATTTGTTATGAAAAAACAAAAAAAGACGGGCGAGAAGGGAATACTATATTGTAATTGGCAGTAGTTGTGTCACCTTTGAACAGAGCACAAAGTTATTGAGTCGTTGTGTCATCATAATTTTGGGTTTAGCATTGCCTTAGGAAGATGATCTCGCTACAGAGTTTTCTCTACCAACTGTTTACTCTTCCAGTCCCTATAGAGAATGTTATTGATGCTTCCTGCATCCAATTGTCACATCATTGAGTCCATGTTGTCGGAGTTCACCATATGTCTCATGCTCTTGTTCAAAGGAAGTATATCAACCTGTGTTGGCCACTCCTCAGAAATCTTGACTTTGCATGTCGACGATACCCTCAGTTTGTCTCAGAATCACATGATACTTTGGTTTTATCATGCACCCTGGCCCTACTTTCATCATTGGTAGGTCACCTTGAACCCAACAATCGACATTGGTCTTTGATTGGATGGTTTCCTTTGTGTTTGACGGTAAGACATCTATTCACACTTTGGGATTCGTGTAGTGTCTTGGATTCCATTAGCCTTATTGATGGTTTCCTCACCTTTGTCAACAATTTTTCATCATTGGCTGCTATTCAGAGGGTCCTTTTCATGTACTGCTTGCATTTGGCACACACGAAAGACACACATGGTCGTTGGTTCATGAACATGTTCTTCGTTCGATCTCCACCAAATCATGAAGCTCCTGCTTTGTTCCTCATGCTGACTGATGAGAGATGCCTCAATGATCTCCTTTCAGCGGGTCTCTTTCCATCGAATTTAGCTCATTTATTCTGGATATGGAACCTAGAGTTTTATGAGTACTTTGAGGCTTGCAGTCATTAGTGGCAGGCTCTCTTGCCATTGATAGATGGGATTACATAAATGTTTTCTGATCAATGGATCTCTCAAGTGTTTGACACCAACTCCTTTATTCACATTTGTAGAGATGTACTTGGTGCCTTGATACCTACTTTCATCATCGGTAGGCTATCTTGCATTTGTTAATGGTATACTTCAATGACTAGTAATCAAACGATGTCTCATCGTGTTCGACCTCAACTCATTTATTCACATGATGTAGACTTGCACCATTGGTATATAGTGTAGAAGACTTGAAGACATCACTATGTGGCCGCAACTTTCCTGAGTTGTTGCTTCCCTTTCATTGGACCAATACTTATTTGACTTCAGTGATCATGGGAGATTAGATTGTACTACATAGTATACAGATATCTTTAGATTGATTTTTGAGATTGGTTTCACTAGGCCTTGTTTGTGACTATGACAACTTTTGGCATATAACTGCATTTGTATTTGCCTATTCATGGCCATGAACACTTGTTTGGTATATTTTTCACATGGATCTGCATTGTATTCTTGGCAGCCATGTATGCAAAATTAGTACATAATGTAATGAGCAATTGATTTCGTCCAACTCATTCTCTACCACTCCACTTCTGGGTTATTTATAATGTATTTCGGTCATCGCAGATACTCCTCCGATCTCACACATTAGGGGACATCTATTATAGCAAGATTTTCCTCACCATTGCTATCTTTCACAGAGGGCCTTTTCACCATTTCCCTATGCAGAATTTTTATCCCTTTTTGATGAATCCAAGGCTAAAAACATACATTTTCAACATATACGCTCCCTGTCAGTTATACAAGATGCGTATATGCTTGCTGCTCCACTACAGCTCGCGCATATCGGGATTTGTGCCAGAAAATACAAAATGAGGTCAGGTTTCCATGTCATGACAAAAGATTTCTAATCCTTGGCCTTCTATATATTGGAAATGTTCCGACTCAGCCCTTTAGTTGCATTCTGAAGGCTATAAGAGCACAATTTTGAGCTATGTAAAAGAGGAGAAAGTATTCAACTTTGAGAGAAAAGTTACTCTGGAGAAATTACTTCATATGGAGTCTGCATCCCTTTGTCCCTCAAGTCTGAACACAGTATTCAACCCCCAAGATCTTCCCTTATTATCGAGAGGACCTCTTTACCTCTTTCTCATGAGCTTTCCTTTAGCGGAGGATTGAAGTGGTGGGGACCCAGTTGGAAGGAACTTAGTTTCTTGGTTTCGAACCATGCCAACACGGAAGTCTGTAATGTTGACACTTCTGCTGATAAATTATTAATATAAATACTTTTTTCCCATTCTATTGGTATCTTGCAAATATATGATTATTATCCATGGGCATGTTTTTAATGCTTATTAATGGATTATGCTATCTGATGTGCTAAATCCTTTTATATCATCAATATATACTTGCTTTTCTTTATTGTTGAGAACTTCTCGCAGGTATAAAGTTTTGGGTCAAAGTGCTCAATGGTGGAACATCATCAAACGTTGGATCGAGTTAGTCCTGTTTCTTGTGTTTCACATTACTTTATATAGCATATGTTGGAATTGAGTTGATTTCTGCAGTCATACCTGTCTATTGTGGTTTACCCTTAGCCATAAAGAGTTTTTCCCTTGTAATAGTATTTTTAGACAAGTGGTATCATGCTGGGAAGAAGAGTAAATGTAGATTTTAACCTTTTACAATTATTTACTGCAAACATATTTTCAGTAAAAGAGCAGAAAAGATACAATGTGAAATACACACATTACACAAAGATTTTCCCCCTCGAAACCCAAACTGGGAAAACCAACATATTCTATATTCATCCACATCATACATTGTTTACAATACAATATACATATAGGAGCCAGCGACATCCAATGGCCTGGATTAGTCAACAACCATAATTCCTTAATCGGAAATAGAAAACCATTGAAAAAAAACCATTTGCCAAAAATAAACCCAACAATGGACACAAAAATCGAGGCAACATGAAAATCGAGGTAAAAAGGTGACACATTTCCCGAGGCAAAAGTTTTTTTGCTAGTCGTGCAAAGAATATAACACATACCCAACAATAAAGAGAGCACCAAGGATTTTTTTTCATGCACCAAACTCCTATTATAGGTTCACGTATGTATTCAATATGAAAACAATATTATTTATATAAACCCTTGTAGCAAGCATAATTTCATCTATGTTAATTTGGATAAAAGATTGCAAGTTCCCACAAAACATTTTCAAAGCACACATGTTGAGGGTGAGAATGCTCAAATTTTTAAATATTTGAATATTACTATGGATAAATATTTGTTGCATTCATATTTTCATGCTATAGATATGGATGACGCGCATATTGTTTTGGGATATCCTTGGATGGACTTAGTTTGTACATTTAATGTGAATGTGCAAAAAATGTTTTCGAAGCTTTGGTACAAAAAAATGAAAATTACATTGTATATTATTTATATTACTAAGAAATAAGGGCCCAAGGCGGAAATTGAAGAAGTCCTTGTAGGGAAATTAATTGCAGTACCTACTGACACATTATAGAATAGTTTGAGGTTTAATTAGAAGAAGAGATTACATAAACACTTGAAGAAAAGGCCCAATCATGGCATAAAAAGGAAGACAAAGCTAAGGAGATAAATGAATAAAAAGAACCACATGTTGAAGAATTAAATAAAGGAGAGATGATAGCTAAGGTTGTTGTATATTTCCACCACACTATGCAGAGAAACAAAAATCATCAAGGAAATGGAATGATCATTAGCAAACTTACTATGGATCAACATGGAACTATAAAAGAAACTAGTATCGAGGCACATGAAGGACTAAATGTTGAAGTGGTTAATAGTATCGAGGGGGGGGTGAATCAATATTGTATGATTTTAAGCCTTTTATTCTGATCTGAACATAGTTAGGACTTAGATTTGCAATTAGTTATACTAGAAATGTACTCATCATAATCACATATAGTATTCAATATATTTACAAACATACTGATGGAAATCCAGATTATGAATACCTTAAAATCATTTATAAATGAATATCAATTAATGTATGAATAATGAGGACACCAATCCTCTTATGAGAACCAACTCATAAAACATGCACCAACCTGCAAACATGCACCAAACTATAATTGAAAGAGGACACCAATCTTGTGTAGGCACCAACCTACAAACTGAGAACCAACCTGGAAACATGCACTAACCTATAAATGAAAGAGGAATCCAATCATCTGTAGGCACCAACTTGCAAACCAAAAACCAACCTGTAAATGAAAGAGGACACCAATTATCTGTAGGCACCAAATTAGATGATATGAAATTCCTTTAAAAAATAATTCTTATTGAAATGAATATTAAGCCACAATAACTCGCTTCACAGAATATTCAGTCCTCTTTTCTTCTCCACAAGGTTCATGAGATATGAACTCTACTCCAATTCCTCGGTGTTTTAGATATTCCCCTTTTTCACACACTAGCTCAACCAAGGGATAATTATTTATAGAGCTTGTGTACTCAACCATTTGTCCACATACAAAGTCATACTCATCAAGTCAGCTCCGATTTCCTTTGCCTCTTCCTCAAAATCAAACCCTAACACTTTTCATTTCATGCAATCTGGTTCATTGGTCCTTGACACTCAGTGGCCATATGATCATTTATCCATTTGATCTTGTCCATCTATCTATGATTGTGTTTATTGGGACAATCAATTTGCCTATTAGAACCATGGGACCTCAACACTCATCCACCGTCCGATCATGGTTTCCATTTAATATCCACCATCGATTTGTGTTCATATTTGTCGGGACCACCGGGCCTATCAGACCCTTGGTTCTTTATCACTCAAAAAACATCATATTTAGATATTCATTAAATCTATTGTTGATTTGTGATCATGTCATCGGGACCACAGTGAGTCAGAAACACTAAGCACTATCTCAACCGTTAGATCGTTGATCAATGATTTTCGTTGGTTCTCAGAGTTCTTCTTGTCAGAGTTATCTCATCGAATTCACTACGACCATGTACTCTCCGATGGACTATACTACATGAAATTTTTAGAATACAAATGACCAAAAACCTCCACTATCAATCGTTCAATATCTACGGTCACACTGGCTAGCCTTCATCTCCACTACACCAGGTTTTCGTTAGATGACTTGTATGTATCTTCCATGAGTATGCCACGTGTATCACTCATAACCATGGATCCCACTTCCATGTATCCACTTCACTATCATTGATTTTAACTCATCACATGTCTCTATAAAATGCAATGTGTCCTTTTCAAATAAATTGATCTATTTCATTCTGAATAGATCCCAATCGTTGATGGAAATGAATAGACATATTTGTCGGCACATAAATCAAGGCACGATGGAATATTCTTCGATTTCTTTACTTTGACCAATAATTTGTCACCAAATGTCCCTATCATGGCCATTGGTGTATGCCACTCTGATATGACATGACTACTTAAAAAAATTCCACGTGGATCTATCATGGTGTTGGGCGCAAGCCTATTTTGAGAAGGAAGGATATTTTGAGCACATGCCTAATTTTGGAGAAAAACAACTGGCAGGAAAAGAAACATGCATGAGTAAAAGAAACACACGTGAGGAAAATAAACATGAAAGAGGAGAAACATGCAAGGCAAGAAGGCAGGAAAGCCTAACCATGATAGGGTTAGGATTTTGATAAAGATTGTAACAGCTATAAGCCTATAAAATAGTATAAATAAGAACCTAGGAGGTCTAGGACAGGGTTCAATTGTGTTCAACGGTTGTAAGTTCATAGTTTTTGAATAATTGTAAGCCCAAGGTGAGATCAAGAGTCAAGTAAGCTAGATTTTGAGGGTTAGGTCACAGGATGAGGACCCTAGTGTGATCTATTCCGCCTCACAGAGGTTCTCGAACCTCTTCAGGATTGTATGATGGAAGATGTAATGCGTGCAACACAATAGTTTGCAGAAAACTAAACAAAATAACTGAGAAGCCAAATATTTGTGGATGTAGCCCAGGAGGGGGTGAACCATAGTAAAACTTGTGTCCGATGTGATGATTCTTGCATTTTTACACACATCATTGGGTGAAGAAGAATACCAAACCACATAAGTAGTTTGATGCACGTAAAGAAAAGGAAACATTCAAGGAGGCAACACAGGAGTTTCTCAAGAAAAATGTTGCACCTACATCAATCGTGCAACAAAATCAGAACTCTCCTATGTATGCGATGCCCTTCTCAATGGACCACACCAGTGAAGCACAACCTCTAGAGAAAGTAAGTAACATAAAAACTTTTCTACAATCCTATGTTAAGTTATTAAAGGATCCATCATATGTTAAGATCTTACAAAATATGCTATAAAGATGTAACACAAAGGTAGAAGGGAAATTAGAATAGAAAATAGTCAATCATCTCCATGCAAGAAGAAGGACAAGCAGAGAATTCAGAATGAATTCCAACATTGGAGATTTCAATATGGGTGATATTATACTGGACTTAGGCTATGAAGTAAATGTTTTACCTAAGAAGACATGGCAATGTATGGGAGAAACCATACTAGGATATTCACCTATCCAACTGAAATTAGAAAATCAACAAAGAGTGCTACCAATTGGAAGACTTAAAGGTGTGACAATACATTTGGATGGAGTGTGTAGTATGGAAAATTTTGAAATAATAGAAATAATATATGGCACAACACTTTATCCAACATTTCTTGGAATGGATTGGGCATTTGATAACGAGGCCATAATCAACTTGAATACAAGGAAAATGACATTTGAATAAGGTGAATATAGTCATTGGGCCATTAGATCCGTCAGAAGGAGAAAGGTTTGTAGAACCCACTTTTTTATATCTGGAGGAAATAAACCCATTGTATAGAACCACCGTGCAAGAAGAATATTATGTCAACTCAACTATAGATGGAATACTTAGCTGGAGAAACATCACATCATGTGATTTCGACTCAGATACATGTTTGGAGAATTGGCAAAAATGATTACAATAAGTTTCCACAAGAAGGTGCGCAAGAATAGACCACGCAGTAAGATGAGTTGGTACAAAGATAAGATAACCTCCTAGTTTTAATGGGGTAAATGACCTAGATAAATTTCTGACAAAATATGAGGAGGAAGTATTAGAAAATCAGAGGCTCTTAGCCCTAGATATTGTACTCAAGGCCACACATGCGATATGGTGGGGTGTGCACAAATAAACAATTCAGGACTGGTACCAATGTAAACGACTACTGCACATTAGATTCGACGCAGAACAAGGGAGCAGTAAAATTCATAGGTTTGTAGAACCCACTTGTTTATATCTAGAGGAAATAAACTAGTTGTATAGAACCACCGTGCGAGAAGAAGATTATTTCAAACCAACTATAGATGGGGTACTCAGCTGGAGAAGCATCACATCATGTGCTTCTGACTCAGATACAGGTTTGGAGAATTGGAAACAATGATTACATGAATTTTGCACAAGAAGGTGAGAAAGAATAGACCGCACAGTAAGATGGGTTGGTACAGAGATAAGAGAACCTCCCAGTTTTCATGGGGTAAATGACCTAGAGGAATTTCTGACAAAATATGAATAGGAAGTATTAGAAAATTAGAGGCTATTAGCCCTAGATATTTCACTCAAGGCCACACCTACCAGATGATGGGGCGTGCACAAAAAAACAATTCAGGACTGGTACCAATGTAAACGACTACTGCACATTATATTCGGCGTAGAATTGGGGAGCAGTAAAATGCAGAGGTATGATGGGAAAGGAACACCAACAAAACACTTGGAGAAGTGCATAACACAATGGAGGATGACACCACCAGAAGAATGGCTTCATCACTTCATCCATACATTGAAAGGAATCCCAAAGAACTGGTATGTAGACTAGGAGATGCACAGAGGCACTACCGAATGGACATCATTACAACATAACTTTGTAGTAACTTTCTCATTTGAACATGAGAACCCCAACATTGATTCAGTGATGAAGAAAATAAGAGGTGTGATATTTATTGATGAACCATAAGTTGAAATAATGAAGATGACCTGTGCAACATTCATATTACATAAATTGAAGGATAAAGAGAGGTGGAAGGTCCATCTTTGGATTCAGAAGTATTTTCTGCACCAATCAAAGTTAAGAAAGTCAACATTGGGATGACTGAAAATCCTAAAATGATAAGTATTGGAGACTATTGGGATGAAAAAATAGTAGAAAGAATAACAGAGTTACTGCGCGAATACAATGTCATGTTCCGAACGACCTTTACATAGGTGAAAGTCATAACAGGAGAGCTAGGAGAGATGAATATACCTCTCAAACCTGAGGCATGACCAATTAGGATGAGACCTTACATATTGAATGCAAAATATAAGCAGAAAGTGTAAGAAAAAATTGATAGAATGTTGGAAGCTGGTATCATAGAACTAGTAGAGGAATATTAATGGATAAGTCCTATAGTATTCCAAGAAAATAAACAAGGGGGCATAAGGATTTGTGTAGATCTGAGGAAACTTAATGATACTTTCTTACATGCCCTTTCCCTACCCCATTTACAGATGAAGTCTTAGAGAATGTGGGAGGCCAGGAAGCATATTCATTTACAGATGGATTCTCAAGTTACCATCATATCAAAATATCTCCAGAGGACATGCATAAGACTACTTTTTCTACAGAATGGGGATCCTACCAATACATAGTCATACCATTTGGGATGAAGAATGCACCAACCATATTTTCAAGTGTAGTCATAGCTTCTTTTAAGGAATTCATACATTATTTTTTAGAAGTATATTTAGATGATTGGACTGTATATAGTCTTTTAAAAGATCATGTAGAAGTGTTAAGACTAATGTTGGAAAGACACAGACAATGTCAGATCTCATTGAACATCAAGAAATTCATTTTTGGGACACTTTTTGGAATATTGTTGGGACATATAGTCTATAAACAAGGTTTACTAGTGGATCCTGCTAATATTGAATTCATTGTCAACTTACCACCACCAAAGTCAGTGCGCTAGTTGAGAGAAACACTGGGACATGCAGGCTATTACAGGAAATTTATAAAGGGGTATGCATAGATTACTACACCAATGGAAAAAATGTTAAAGAAGGATATCAAATTCTAGTGGAATGAGGATTGTCAACAAGGGTTGGATAGATTAAAAGAAAATATGGTCACAACACCTATCCTAGTATTCCGAGATTGTGAAAATACATTTCACGTGCATGTAGATGCATCAACCATAGCACTGGGAGAAATTCTAGCACAACTAGGTGCAGGGGACTTAAACCATCCTATAACCTTTTCAAGCAAAAAATTGTCAGAATTAGAGAAGAATTACAACACCGTAGAAAGAGAAGGCCTAGCCATGGTATATGAACTTCATAAGTTCAGGCACTATTTACTCGGTAAACACTTTAAGATGTTCATAGATCATTCCACCCTCAAATATCTAGTCAACAAGTTAGTGTTGGGGGGGAGGATCTGTAGATGGTTATTTTTATTCCAAGAATTTGATTTCAAAGTGACATTCAAACCAAAGAAGCTAAACACATGACCTGATCACCTGTCAAGGGTAACTAATGGAGAAGAACCTACCAATTTGGAAGAAAACTTCCCCGATGCACAACTATTTTCAGTACAAGTAGTCGATGAATACATTGATGATATTATTGAATACTTAAGTACATGGAGTGAGCCACAAGAGTTTAGCACTGTGAAGAAGAAAAATATGGTAGTCAGAGCTACAGACTATCAAATTATTGCAGAACACTTATATAATATGGGCACATATAGTATTTTGAAAAGACATGTATTAGAACATGAAAGGCCCAAAATTTTGGTAGAATCTCATGAAGGTATATCTAGAGGACACTATGCAGGAAAAGATACTGCGCAGAAGGTATTGCATGCAGGATTATGGTGACCAATAGTCCATAGAGATGCCAAGGAATATTTCCAAAAATGTGATGTATGTCAGAGGGTTGAAAAACCCAACAGAAGGAATGAGATGCCTCTAAGACCACAAGTAACTTTGAAGGTATTTGAAAAATGGGCAATAGACTTTGTGGGACCAATCAACCCACCAAAAAAAAGGTCAGGAGCTAGATATATCATTACTGTGAGTGAATACTTAACAAGATGGGTAGAAGTAACACCAGTAAAGGATTATAGCGTAGAGACAACAACACACTTCTTGTTTGAGAAAGGGATCACCAGATTTGGATGTCCAAGTATTTTGATGAGTGACCAATGCAATCAATTTATCAACAATACCATCAAGGCTATGACTGAGGAGTTTGAAGTTTATCACCAGAAGAGTACACCATACAATCCTTAGGAAAATGAAACAGTAGAAACCTTCAATAAGATCTTGGAAAATGTTCTGACAAATATCTGCAATGCCAACATGGATGATTGGGACTTGAATAATACCAACATTACTATGGGAATATAGGACCACATATAATAAGTTGACAGAAAAGACACCATTCAGATTGGTGTATGGGAAGGAAGTAGTGGTACCATTAGAATTTATGGTACCCAGTCTACGCGTAACAACAATTACCAACATGATATAAAGAGGCGCAATAAAGGAGATGTTAAATCAACTAATGGATATGGAAGAGGACATGATTTTGGAGGATTTCACTAGGAAGTACATAAAGAAAGACATAAATCCTGGCATGACAAACATATTAAGAAGAAGAGTTTTAAGGAGGGAAACCTAGTCCTGCTCTATGACATAATTTTTTTTCAATATCCTGATAAGTTTAGAATGCATTAGATAGGGACATATGAAGTAAATATTGTCATAGATGGGGGATCTGTACATCTAAAGGACTTGGGAGGAACATAACTCAATGGAATGATCAACGGTAGTTGACTGGAATTGTATAGGGACAATTGACCTCCTAACCCTTAAAAGTCACAATGTAGTGAGAAAGGCATGTATATAGTGTACTAGAACAAATATTAGGACAAAAAAATGAGAAAAATAAATAAAAAGGAGAAAAAGAGGGAAAAAGAAATACAAAAATAGAAAATAAAGAAAATACAAAAATATTTGGAAACATTGTGCACAGAAATAGTTGAATCAACACGACAAAAAAAAAGTGACCATGCGCAACATATGGCTGACAGAAAGAAAAACACCACGCACTAAGGAAAAGTAACGACGCACTAAGGATAAGTACAATGCAGTGAAAAAGGGGCCAATGGTCGAAAAAGAGAAAAAACAACTATTAGGGAAAAAAGGTGTGAATTGGGGAATTTATAGAATTGAATGATGTGTACTCGACAAGATTCAACACATTAATAAAAAAAAAATAAACTTATCCGAGAAAATTCAAGGCAATAATGATACCCTCTATATAAAGAATAAACATGGGCCAAAGAAGACTTATTATGAAATTGCAAATTCATGGAGCTAGAGAGTACGGAGACGAGAGGAAAACAGGAAAGTGCAGAGATCGAAGCAGGTGAAGCTTATTCAAAAAAGAAATAAATACCCATGATGGCACCTCGAAAGGTTGGCACACCAAGCTAAACAACACACAAAACCTGAAGTAGTCTCAGGTCACCACAAGAAACCGCAGAGGCAGCACAGGAAATGACACAAAGAGAGGGAGTTGTCGATTTCGATGAAATTACCTCGTCAAAGGTTGAACCAATGAATGCTACACTGGTAGAAGAAGAAGAACAAGCCATGATGACTTCCGAGATGGATATTGGCTCACACAAAAATGTGCATATGCATGAAGAAGTCACCACAGGAAACCCACAACAACCTGCGAGGGCCGAAGTAGCCCACAGAAAAAATGGGGGCGACAATGAGTGGACAAAGTCTGACGCGGTGAGACCAAAACTTGTGGTAGGGTCCATATTGCAGGAGGAATCACAAGTGGAAGATATTATAGGGAATCTAGAGTCAGGCGGGGAAGAGAGAGAGCCATAGGTTGGTACCTCTACCGTGCCGGTAAGAAGAAAGGGAAAAAAACCCATCGCACGATCTCCACGCAAGTATCCTGATGCCTCAATCGTGCTACCACACATTCCAGAGGGGTTGCACACCATGCCAAATATACTGGGGTGTGTGGAAAGGCTAAGATAATTGGACCATGATGTGGACGAAACAAAAAAAATCCCGTAATTTGTGCAACAAGTATACATGGAGAGCCTGGGCACTTGGCCATTTGGAGACCCAATACTGTAGCCAAAGAAGTGGGCGACAGGTTTGGAAAACATAGGGATTTTGAACTTGGTGGATATTCCCCACTTCGGCAGGGGGAAAGAAGTGAATAACTACGTCAAACAATTGATGAAAGTCCTCCACGGAGGATTCTTATGGCTGAAATAACCTATAGCCATCGATGTAGAAATCATCACATTCATCATAGGTCTACCCTCAAACAACGAGAGTCTTGCGCAGTACCTAGACGACAAGACGAAGGAAAGGGATCTTGCCAAAGAAATGAAGAAGACATATAGGACAAAGAGAGGCTTGCGTGAGATTATCATGAAGAGAATTAGCGACACAACCACCAGGATGGACACAAAACTAATGACGTGAAAATTGATACCCAAATTCCGCAAGGAAGAGGTCCCTACAGGGGTTTCCGCAACTGCAGATCAATGTGAAAACGACACCATGATTAGATGGGATCCATATCTACTGAACTTATCCTCGATGATTGCAAGGATGCAAAAGACTTGGGAACAAAGTTCCACTATTCCTGGCTGCTAGTTTTGATAGCACTAATTAGGTGGAAATAGCCTCCCTACTCTTATTTTTGCAATACAGTAGGCCTCTGTCGCACAATGCGGTACATGTCCATGGGAGGCACATCAGATACAAAAAGAAGAAGTGGAATCTCAAGTACCTTTGCGTGGTATCTCAACGATATCCAGGACAACATAGACAACACCTGGAGGATCACTCTGGAAGTGTTCACTCAGTATCAAGGCATAACCAAATTTAGGGCCATGCGCCACAATATGTGGATCCAAGCATGAAGGAACCCAACAAAAGAATGTCTACAATTCTGATTTTGCATCAATGCAAAGGAAGTTGAAATGGCGATGTGAGACTAGTAGGATGACTGGAAGATCCCAATCCTCACCAAGGACATGCCAAAGGGCAAGGAAGTAGAGGAAGGGTTATCCAAGACACTTGTAGGAGATAGTGCCACGCCCAAAAATTTGACACAATAGAGGAAGCCCAATCAGAAGCCAGTGCAACAGAAGAAGGGAAGTTCTCCAAAGAAGGATGCACGGTCAGGAAAGAAGGACACTACCCCAATGTAGGAAGAACAAGGAAAGGGGGACATAATGACATAGGTAACCCCTTAGGCAACCACTCCACAAGAAACATGGCCACCCAAGCGACCAATTATACATAGAAGGGGCCACATAAGAAGGCCAAGGCTCATAAGAATATACCTGAGTACACAATCATCAAGGATGATGCCGATATTGTCGTGGAGAGATTACAATATCATGCAACTAAGGAGTTTGAAGAGGTAGAGCACCAAAGAGGAAGGATATAGAATGAGTTGGATGACATCAAGCAGGTCCTAGAAGAAATACAAGCACCACAAAAGTATGAGAGGGGAACATAACCTTTCCCCTCAGTGATATAAGCAGAGGAAAGTACCGCACTGAGTGAAGAACAAATCATCCAGACCATGGAACAGGTGAGTCCAAGATTCCAAGTAACATAAAAAATGTTGCATATGGACGAGGCTATAGCCCAAACACCACTTAAGAATATGGCACATGTACAGTTGGTACTAGAGAAGATACCAACAAAGGCACTGTACAAATTGCAAGTCAGTGTCACGCGGGAAGTGAAATCGCACGCAAGGACAGATGCGATAGAATTATAGGAAACTAGGTATGGAAAGGATTCCCTAGAATTGGTGGTCAAGTAAGTAAATCTCAATACAAAAGAGGAAAAACAATGCACATATAATCTAGAGAAGAAGCCGAAGGAAGCTTTTACAAGGATTCCAGACAATGTGCAAGCATCCATGAGAAATCCGGAAGAACAGATCCAAATCATAGTGAAGATACTCGAGAACTACAATAAGGAGATCGAAGAGATTAAATAAAAATTAACCCCAACTACTCCTCTAGAAGTTCTGGCTGAAAGGGAATAACAAAGAGTTCTACAAGTGGAAGTGATGCAAAAACAAGCTGAAAAGGTCACACAATTTTTTGATAAGACTGCATAGCTATGGACAATACTGGAAGAATATGATAGGATCCAACAACTAGATAAAAAAGAGGAGGTAATCAACACTGCAATCCAGGAGCTGAAGAAGAGGAAAAATTCCATGAGCATCACAAAGTGAGTGAAGGGCGCTCAGGAGATGAAGACCCTACATGCAGAATTGAAGACTACACAAAATAATAAGAAAGCAAGGCTAGCCCAGTTAGAACCTCTCTAAGAGAAAGAAACACATATAATTGTGAAACTGGGGAAGGAGAAGACGAGAATGGCTCAATATCATGTAGAGAGTGAAGAATCTAGAGTATATCACAGCGCAATTAGTAGAAGAGCTCACATAGAAAGATGCATAAGGCAGAGCAAAAGGGGAAGAGCTAGAAGGGAAATTCCACAGCTTGGAAAAGGTTGTTCAAGGAGTGTGAACCACCTAAGTGGCTCAAGATGAGCCACATGTCAGTGTTGGGGGCCTATTGGGAGCAAGACTATTTTTATAAGAAAGGCTATTTCGAGCATAGGCCTAATTTTGGAGAAGAACAAATTACAGGAAAAACAACATGCATGAGGAAAAGAAACACGCATGAGGAAAAACAACATGCATGAGGAAAATTAGTATGCAAGAGGAGAAGAATGCAAGGCAAGAAGGTAGGAAATCCTAACCATGATAGGGTTTGAGTTTTCATAAATATTGTAACGACTATAAGCATGTAAAATAGTATAAATAAGAACCTAGGAGGTTTAGGTCGGGGTTCAGTTGCGTTCAACAGTTGTAAGTTCATAGTTGTTGAATAATTGTAATCCCAAGGTGAGATAAAGAGTCAAGTAAGATATATTTTGAGGTTTATGTCATAGGATGAGGAGCCTTGTGTGATCTAGTCCATCTCACATAGGTTCTTGAACCTCTTCAGGATTGTATGATGGAATATGTAATGCACACAACGCCATATTTTGCAGAAAACTAAATAAAAGAGAAGAGAAGCCAAATCTTTGTGGACGTAGACCAGGAGGGGGTGAACCCCAATAAAATTTGTGTATGATGTGATGATTCTTACATGTTTACCTTCTGTCAGTGATTAGTTTATGAATGAATGAATGGTTAAGCTATATATATTAGAATGCATGCATGGGCTTAAAATATGAATGAATCCTAATAATATTTGAATGAATAACATGATGAATGCATGAAGAAGATAAAATACATTACTAGATCCCCACTCATTCCTAGACTGCAAGCACTTGAGCATTGCAGTCACCCATAAATCTATCTTGGGTGAGACTGCATAGTGCACTCTATGCGTTGTGTTGCCTTCTAGCTTACCAGGAGAGATGATAGTTTTAGATGGTTCTGTTGGAAACCTATTGAGATATGAACCTGGGTCAACCCTAGAAGAGAAAGAGAAATAATAAACAAACACATGGTACTGAAGTGATGATGATGTGGCATGTCATGCTGTTGTCATCACTTGATTTATCTCTTCCTCATACACTTTGCTGGCTTGGAACTTCGACTTTTGGACACCTATGCATGAAGCATTAAAGAATATTCCCTTTTTGATATCATCAGAGCTAATTGTTATCACTGAAATTTCATCCCCAAAATTGCATGCAAATGTTTACAGGAATACAACATCTCCAAACACCTATTAGTTCACTTGCAGCACCAAAAATTCATTTCCAAGGGGAAAAAACTATACAACTGGTCAAAAAATTGACATTCGCTGACACACTAAAGGAAGCACGCACACAGTGCACGAGCCAAAGAATCCCATAGAGCACAAAATGCGCTATATGCACGAATGTGTATGAGAAAAGACGCACACTTCTATGAATGATGCATTTATGGTTCTTGTCGGCCCCTCACCCACTTTTGTACCGGCTCCCAACTTGATTTGACCCTCAAATCCGAGCTGAATCTGAATGGGGGGTTGGTTAAAGATTGTTAGGGTCCTAGCCCGCACATAGGTAGAGAAATATATTCGGATGTAATAAAGGTCAATATTAATAAGGCCTTTCATTAAAATAGAATAAGGTGGATTTAAGAAGACCTAATAGAAGCTTCCACTTCTAGAAGGATCTTCCTCTAGATGCTTCTCTTGATAGACATATTTAGTATAAATAAGGGTCGAGGGTATGAAAACCCTAGCTTGGAGATTATTGTAACAAAACACTGCTCGACTGGAGGTTTCCCCCTCGAAGAGGCCCGTGAACATTGCTTTCTGAATCAAACTGCTATTTTTGTTGTTGTTCTTATATCATTTCTGTGTTATTGTGGAGATTATGCTAGTTATATTACTGTTATTCTGCCATTTCTAGCATTTTATTTATGTTCTACATACTTTTATATCTGGTATATTACAAGTGGTATCAGAGCACTTTCCTTGGCAAAAATTGTGGGAATTTTTTTCCAGGGTAGAGACGTATTCCAACGTCTTTAAGCCACAGAGATCTGTCGTTACACGCATAAACCCACGGTTGAGGGATTCATACATGCAGGGAATACAAGTCGTTCTTAAGCGCACATCTGTTGGCCACCCTTGTAACCTTGTTGGTACCCCTTTGAGTGGTAGCACATCAGAAAACACCTATGTACGGATCAACCTAGATTTCCTAAAGCCCTCTTTAGATAAACTGATTGGTCGCCTGACTGCTATAGTGGCACCGAGAACAACACTCGGGAGGATACTCTCTAGTACCTAGGTAGTCAGGTAGTACATCTATGGGTATGGTCTATCCCCCTTAGTTAGTTCCTGAGATATTGGGCCGAGTACTATTGTTGAACCCCACACATATATCATAGAGCTATAGCACAGGGAAAACCCTTGTCTGTAGAACCCTTGAATACCTAACCCTTGGGGGATAGAAACATAAAAAAATTAAAACAGACAAGATCTGTTGCAGTGCAACTGTGTTCAGGTTGTCAAATCACTACACTTTTCTTACTGGTTAAGCATTGGGGGATTTCATTGCTACAGTATTCTTCAGACTGGAGTATAACTCCGTAGGTGTAAAAAAAAAAAAAGTTATATTACTATAAAAAGACTTTATATTACTGTAAAAAGTCTCGAAATGTTTTCACCATTATTTGAGACCTATTCCATTGGATTCATCTCTTCTCCCTTATCACATTCATCGATATCATTTTTCAGAAATTTTTTTGACCCCGCTCGCCCCTTTTTAGTTCACCCATCCTCATGTCCCATACCCGTAGCCAAGACCTGGAAGCTCGCTTCAACACCTTGCAATCTGGTCTCCTCGAGACCCAACAAGAAGTAAAACAACTCAGTGCCAATGTTTCCTCCATCGATACAACCATAAATAAAACCATGCAGTCCTCAATGGAGGAAGTCAAACATGAACTGACCACCCAACTTGAATCTGTCTTTGCATCACTCTGCACCAAACTAAGGATCCCTACAGATGACCCTTTCTCTGACGCACCTCCAAAGACTGAAGGTGAACATTCCTCCCATTCCCATACCTTTCAGCACCATCACTTTCAACGTGACCTACACCTTCTGCGGGTGGATGTGACCAAATTTGATGGCTCGGACCCCACTGGTTGGGTAACCCAAATGGAACATTATTTCTCTTTATATGGCATTACAGATGACTTGGCCAAACTCCGGTATGGTGTTCTCCATCTAGATAAAGAAGGTTGGCAATGGTGGCAGTGGAGAAAAACTTCCCGTCAAGGGTATATTCCTTGGACCCAATTTGTGACTGAGCTTTATGAACGCTTTGACACTGATACCAACCATTTGGGCCATTTGACAAAGTTGAAACAATCAGGAACAATAAAATACTTCATAGCTACCTTTGAGCGCCTGGCTTTTCAAACAGAGGGCATGACTGATGCTTTCTTTCGAGAGTGTTTTATCAGTGGCCTCAAGGAGGAGATTCGGGCCCATGTCCTCATGTCTCAACCCTCAAGTTGGGTGGAGGCTACTAAAAGAGATAAAGAATCACAACAGGTTGTATCCTCTTAAAACCAAAAACGCTCCTTTATCCCTCGCCCTAAACCCATAAATCCCACTACTCCCTCTGCCTCATTAAAGATCCAAAAATTGACCAGGGTTGAAATGGTTGAACACCAACTCAAAGGCCTTTGTTATAATTGTGTTGACAAATATTTCCGGGGCCACAAGTGTAAGGAAAAAAAAAAATTTATGGCCATCTCTGAGGATATTTCAGAAGAGGATGTTGAAACTCCCCTTGTGTCTGAGTCACCTGAAATCACTGACATAACCCCTCCTTCAGACCCTCCCTAAGTGGAACCGGTCATTTCCCTCAATGCTCTCACTGGCTTCTCTGCTCCCCAAACCCTCAAGTTAGTCGGTTACATCAAGCATCAGAAGGTCATCATTTTGGTTGATAGTGGAAGCACCCATAATTTTATTCATCGCCACATTGCCCAAGAAACTCATTGCTACATCCATGCCGTCAAAAATTTCCAAATCATGATTGCCAATGGTGGCTCAATGAAATGTGGAGGGTGCTGTGAAAATGTTCGTCTCCAAATCGGTGACTACCACCTAAAATCCCATATGTTTTCTATCACCATGGGTGGTGGTGACATTGTGTTGGATGTAGACTAGCTAAGGACTTTGGGTCCCATTCTCATGGATTTTAAGGAATTAACCATGCAATTCGACCAGGAAGGCCACCAATATAAATTCCAAGGCATCATTGCTGGTTCACCTGAGGTCATTAGTTCCCATCACACGGAAAAATGACTCAAAAAAGGTCATTCTGGTGTCATTGCCCAACTCCATGCCATACAAGCAACAGAGACACCCTCGGTGTTGCAAGACCTCCAAGCCCTCCTTTCTAAACATCAAATGGTATTTTCCACTCCCCAAGGACTCCCTCCTTCCCACGATGTTCATGATCATTCGATTCCCCTTGTACCTAGAAGCCTTCCTGCTGCAGCACGACCACCCGACACGTCCGCTTCCACCAGGACCTTCTTTTCCCTAGGCCTGAAGAGATAAATTGCTCCTCAAATCCCTTATCAGGACCTTTCTACACCCACAGGATGCTTCTTCGACAACCTCCCTTTGCCTTATCGGGAAATCAGAACTTTCGAGGTCGCGGATCACTCCACTCGCGCTTCCCTGACTCCCAATATTCTAGTCAATGTTGACCGTGTCCCACCGTATCGGGACTTTCGGCTGTCGGGAAATCGACACTTACGGTGTCGTGAGAATCTGCTTCCGTAATTCTCCAATCCCTGATCTACGATGCCACCTGTCCTCTGCTCACGACAAGGCTTGACCTTCCGACACCTGTCTTCCACTACAGGCATTGACCCTGTCGGGAAATCGGGTATCGGAGTATCGCGATTTCCGTGGTCGAAGTTCACGGTACTTACAAATACCCGAACTCTGATCTATTAACACCTGTCCTCCACTCAACACATTAATTGCGTGGTTATCATGTTTCAGGATATCGCGACTTACCCAGTTGTGAGTCTCTCGTCATCGAGAACTCTGAAATGCCGAACCCCGATGCACCTGTGGGCGCTCTCCTCCATGTCACCCCTCCTCGTCGCGCTATCGTGTATCGCGGGATCGTGATTTCTAATGCAACAGTTCCATTGTATGTGGGAACCCCAAAATGCCGAACCCCGACTCCTCGGGATCTCACGCCACGTGTCCCTGCCGAAATCAACGACTCCGATCCTCTCGGGAAATCGCGGATCGCGATTTCGTTCTACCAGAGTTTCTCAACCACAGAAACCCCGATTTTCCAATGAGTCAAATCCCGATGAATCTCGGGCTCCTCTCCTGCACGCTAAGGCTTAACCCATGCGCAACTTTCCCAGATCTGACGGTTTTCGGGATTTCGCTGTTTCCCTCGGCGAGTCCTGACCGTCGATTTCTCTTCCTTGAGATTTTCTCTGAAATGGCTAAGAATTTCTTCTCCAGATTTACCCTTCTAACCTGCGCCTGCAAACCCTTCTTGATCCTTCTTCGTTCAAACCTCTGCGCTCCCTTTCAACGATATTACAAAGGTGTTGAACCTCCTGAGCTTTTCCACTCTGATTCTTTCAGATGGATTCGTGTGCACTCCTCGCACTCGATGTTCAACTACTTCTCAAGAGTTGAATCCTCCCGACTCTGTGCACTTTCTGCAGTAGCAGTCTTCAACCTCCTCTACTTAGATTAACAACTGAGACTTATTCTTCCACCTGCGCACTCCTTGCACGACATCCACAACCCAAATCAACTTCTGGGCGAATGAGAACAAAAGTTAACTATTGAGCCTTCATCAACACACTCCTTGCGGATGAATTCGACTGTGCTCTTTGCAGGAATCTCCTGGCTCAGATAGAGAAACAATTGAAACTCATTCTCTCTCCCTTCCAGAATTCAATTGAAACATGAAATCACATGCACAACATTTATAAAGAAAATGCATAACCATAAACCAAACATTCATGAGCACAAGCACAATACACAGAGAATAGACACATAACCATGGATTTGAATCAAAAATTTCTTCTATTAATTCAATATCTGTACATATATGTTCTCTACACAGTTCTCTGCTTTCTCTTCTCTTCTCCTGAATGCTGCTAATGGCTAATGATACAATGAGGGTGTCTATATCCGTTTTCCCTCTCAGACTCTAAAACTGTCTAATCTGGAAATAAAAATCTATCTACTTGCATTAACTAGATTAAATGACTTCTTATCTACTTCAGACAAGAGCGTATGGCTCGAGGTCTGATACAATACAAAAGGCGCTCATTCATAAAGGATCATTTAAGACTTGCACTACAATCCCAAAGCACTTTTCAAAATTTGGGTTTGTTTATCCAGCTGAACTTTCGCTTGATGTGCTGGCTCGCTTGCTGAGTTGGCGATGCTCCTACATCATACTCCTCGGCTTGAAAACTTTCATGGGCTCCTGTCCATGAGCTCCTGCATGGTCTGTCCATTCTTTTGGATAACTGCTTCTATCTCCCAGCTAGCATCTTCCACTGGGTGATTCTTCCATTTCACCAGATACTCAAAGTATTCTTTCCGTCTGGTTCTTTTGTTGACTCTCTTGTCAAGTATATATTCCATCTATGGCCTTTCTGCAATCGACATCTGCTTCTGCCACTGAATTTCTGGCTGTTCTTCACTTCCAGCTCCTGCATCCTCAGCCTTATAGGATATAAGTCTGAGACATTGAATGTCAGAGATATTCCGATTTCATCCGGCAATTCAATCTCATAAGCGTTTTCTCCCAACTTCTTTAGGACTCTGCATGGCCCAATTTTCTTCATCTTCAACTTGTTGTATGTTCCCCTTGGGAACCTTTCTTTCCTCAGATGCACCAGAACTAGATCACCAACCTCGAACTGAATTTGTCTTCTATGCTGATCCACTCTGCGTTTATATTCCTGATTCGATTCCAACAATCACTTCTTCACTCTGCTGTGAAGATCTTCCATCGCCTCTGCGAATTCTTCAGTGCTTGCACTCTTTGTGATTATATGCTCTGAGTCTCTCAGTTCAGATACTCCTCTCGGATGCCTGCCATATAAAATTTCAAATGGACTTTTCCCTGTGCTTCTGCTCACTGAATCGTTGTAAGCAAATTCTACCTGTGGAAACACATTATCCCAACTGTTGTGGTGCTCCGTCAATATGCTTCTGAGTAAATCTCCCAAACTTCAATTCACTACCTCTGTCTGCCCATCAGTCTGAGGATGATAGGAAGAAATAAACATCAAGTTAGTTCCCATCTTCTTCCAGAGTGTCCTCCAGAAATTTCTAATGAATTGTGTATCCCTGTCTGGTACTATGCTTCTGGGTAACCCATGAAGTCTGACAATCTCCTTAAAGAACAAGTTTGCGATATGAGTCACATCACTGGTCTTCTGGCATGGAATAAAATGTGCCATTTTGGAAAACCTGTCGACCACTACAAAGATCGATTCATGTCCTCTTTGTGTCCTTGATAATCCCAATACGAAATCCATGCTGATTTCATCCCACGGCCTCTCAGGTATGGGTAACGATTGATAGAATCCTGCATTCTGCTTTTTTCCCTTTGAATGCTGGCATATTCTGCACCTGTCAACAAACTTCTTGACATCTGTTTGCATCCTCAGCCAAAAATATGCTTCACTCAGCTCTGGAAATGTCTTGTCGTGGCCAAAATGCCCTGCTAATCCACCACTGTGCTTCTCTTTTAGCAGGTTCTCCCTCATGGAGCAATTCAGAATGCATAACTGATTGCCTC
Source organism: Picea engelmannii (assembly GCA_009831015.1). NCBI lineage: Eukaryota > Viridiplantae > Streptophyta > Pinopsida > Pinales > Pinaceae > Picea > Picea engelmannii. Next base: position 98,078 of record ML805762.1, read on the forward strand.
TGAAAAACAGTCCATTCTGGATCATGTAATCCATCCACAGGCTTCTGTCTTTGAGAACTGGATTCTCATTTTCCTCATATGCCTCTGCAAAATATGCATCACCTGCATACATGTCTTTAAGGTTTTCAAAACCCAATGTTTTGACTCGGAATTCCTGCAGCAACAAACACTTCCTGCTCAAAGCATCAGCCACTTTCTTAGCAGTCCCTGAAATGTGTTTAATGACAAATGTAAAATTATGCATATACTCTACCCATTTTGCATGTTTCTAATTCAGCTTCTCTTGCTGAGTCACAAACTGTAATGCATGATTATCACTATATAGAACAAATTCCTTTGGGATCAAGTAATGCCTCCACTTCTTCAACGCCTGTATGATAGCATAAAATTCTTTATCATACGTTGAGTATTTCACCTTTTATTCATCCACCTTCTCGCTGAAATATGCAATCGGTCTGTCCTCCTGGCTCAAGACCGCTCCTATGGCAAAGCCACTTGCATCACATTTCACCTAGAAAACTTTCGAAAAATATGGCAACACCAAAACCGGTTGTTCGGTGATTTTCCGCTTCAACAGATTGAAGCTCTTCTCTGCCGCTTTAGTCCAATGAAAGATTTTATGTCTTTTATTGACTGTGTCCATCATTGCGGCGCTAATTCCACTGAATTTTCTAATGAATTTCCTGTAGAAACTTGCCAATCCGTGGAAACTTCTCACCTCGAAAACATTTCTTGGTGATGGCCAATTTTTAATCACCTCCACTTTACCTGGATCCATCTTCAATTCATTTGCCGATATGACAAACCCCAAGTAAATGAGTTCTTTATTCATAAATGAAGACTTCCTCACATTGATCAACAACTTCTCTTGCTGTAGCTTCCTCATTACTGCAGCTAAATGCTTCAAATGCTCTTCTTTTGATTTGCTGAAAATTAATATGTCATCTAAATAAACAATGACAAACTTACCAATGAATTCTTTCAACACTTCATTCATCAGCCTCATGAATGTACTCAGTGCATTCGTCAAACCAAATGGCATGACTATCCATTCATACAACCCTTCATTGGTTTTGAACACTGTCTTCCATTCATCGCCTTCCCTCATGCGAATCTGATGGTATCCGCTTTTCAAATCCACCTTTGAAAAAAACTTTGCTCCACTTAAGCAGTCCATCAAGTCATCCATCCGTGGCAATGGAAACTTGTACCTAATGGTTATCTTGTTAATGGATCTGGAATCAATGCACATTCTCCAACCTCCATCCTTATTTGGACTAAGTACCGTTGGAACAACACACAGACTTAAACTTTCCCTGACCAGTCCTTTATCCAATAATTCCTGCACCTGCCTTTTGACTTCTTCATTTTCCTGCGGCGTCAACCTGTACACTGCTTTGTTCGGCAAACTGGCCCCTAGTATGAGGTCTATGTGATGGCTCACGCTCCTCATCGGTGGCAATGAATGAGGTAATTCATCTACCACAATATCAGTGAACTCTTCCAATAGTTCCTGAATTTCCTCAGGCAGATCATCCACTCTTGTGCTGGTCAAAACAACTTTCGGTTTCCTGACCACAAAGAATTGTGGATCTTCCTTCTTCTTAACTTCTGCTAGAAGTTCCTTCCCACTCATGAGAAGTATCCTGTTGTTCACTTCCAGTTTCACCTCCTTATCTTTTATCGGAGGTAACATATGTGTTCTCCCGTTCTTCTCTAAAGTATACGTATTCATCTTCCCATCATGAATTACGTTCTTGTCATATTGCCAAGGTCTGCCTAGCAACAAGTGATACACATCCATAGGAATAACATCACAGAGTATTTTATCATTATACCCTCCTATATTGATGTCCACTAAGCACTGTTTAGTGACACTCACCAGATGTCCCTTCTATAGCCATGATACTTTATATGGACTCGGGTGATCTGTCGTTTCCAGCTCTAATTTTTCCACCATCTCCATTGAAACGAGATTGTCGGTGCTTCCGCTGTCCACAATAACCTTGCATTTCCTGTCCTTGGTATTGCATGCGGTTCTGAACAATCTGCTTCTCTGAGCTGTGTCCTCCACCTCCTTCTCGGGTGTTATGAGAACTTTTCGCATCATCAAAGACCTTCCGTCTTCTGCGTCTTCTGCTTCAGCAACTCGCCTTTGTGCCTTGGAAATGTGAGTTTCTCCTCCATCTTTCTTCCTGTCTGGACAATCAATTGCTTTATGTCCATTTTTTCCACATGTATAACATGTGATGACTCCTCCTCTGCCTCTTCCTCTACCTCTAGTACGAGGAAAAGTATTATTATCAGCGTATCCTCCACTTTGTTCTTCCTGTTGCACTCGTTGTTCAACGTGCTGGCCTCGCTGAGAACTTCCACCTCTTTCCATTCTGGTCTAAGGATTCTTCCAGTCATATTTGGATTTCTGAAACCTGTCTTGGGAAACTGATTTTCCTCTCGGCTGGCTCTTACCTCAGCCTTGTTGTGTTGGCTTACGGCTTAGCTTCTCTTTAGCCTTCAGTGCCATCTGATACGGATCCTCAATCATTCTGACGGTTGTCATACTCATCTCATCCTGGATATCGTATCTTAAGCCATTCATATACCTGGCTATTTTTTCATCATCGCTCTCCCGATGACCTGCTCTGATATTGAGCTTGTAGAATTCTTTGGTGTATTCCTTCACCGTCATCAACTTCTGTCTCAGGTTTTGCATTCTCCTGAATAGTGTGATTTGATAATCCCTTGGGATGAACTTTGCCTTCATTTTTGCAATCATTCGATCCCAGCTTTTGATCTTCTGTTTACCTTTAGAACGTCTATCTGCCTGAAGCTCATCCCACCATAATGCTGCATGTCCTTTCAATTTAGTGACAGCATGCCTAATATTCTTATCTTCTTCGATGTCTTCATAATCGAAGTAAGTATCAAGAGCTTGAATCCAATCCAAAATCTCTTCTGCATCTAGGCTCCCTTCATAAGCTGGAATGTCCATTTTCATCTTTGAACTCATCCGAGCGATAGCCTTAATTAACCGCTCATTTTCTACATCTTCGGCTGCAACTTCTCCTTGTTGTTCAGCTTCATCTTCGCCCTCAGAGTCGCTTAAGTCTCCATCATTGGTTGTGTGTCTCTGTGTTGCTTCCATGTCTTCCAATCTCGCTCTGAGATCGTGTATCTGTCTCTCCATCTCTGGATTCCCTGCTAGCCTGCCTCTTCTTCTCACCTCCCTGTCCTCTGGATCAGGTGACTGCCTTTCCCTTCTGGGCGGCATGGTGAATTCCTTTTCTCCTTTGCTACAGAAAACAGAGAGAATTCCTTGCTCTGATACCACTTGTTGCAACACGGCCACCCAACACGTCCGCTTCCACTAGGACCTTCTTTTCCCTAGGCCCGAAGAGATAAATTGCTCCTCAAATCCCTTATCGGGACCTTTCTACACCCACAGGATGCTTCTTCGACGACCTCCCTTTGACTTATCAGGAAATCGGAACTTTCGAGGTCGCAGATCACTCCACTCGCGCTTCCCCGACTCCTGATATTCTAGTCAATGCTGACTGTGTCCCACCGTATCGGGACTTTCGACTGTCGGGAAATCGACACTTATGGTGTCGTGAGAATCTGCTTCTGTAATTCTCTGATCCCTAATCTACGATGCCACCTATCCTCTGCTCATGGCAAGGATTGACCTTCCGACACCTGTCTTCCTATACAGGCCTTGACCCTGTCGGGAAATTGCGTATTGGAGTATCGCAATTTCTGTGGTCGAAGTTCACGGGACTTACAAATACTCGAAATCCGATCTATTAACACCTGTCCTCCACTCAACACATTAACTGCGTGGTTATCGCGTTTCGAGATATCACGACTTACCCAATCATGAGTCTCTCATCACCGAGAACTCTGAAATGCCGAACCCCGATGCACATGTGGGCGCTCTCCTCCACGTCACCCCTCCTCGTCGTGCTATCGGGTATCGTGGGATCGCGATTTCTAATGCAACAGTTCCATTGTATGTGGGAACCCCGAAATGCCGAACCCCGACTCCTCGGGATCTCGCGCCACGTGTCCCCGCTGAAATCAACGGCTCTGATCCTCTCGGGAAATCGCTGATCGCGATTTCGTTCTACCAGAGTTTCTCAACCACAGTAACCCCGATTTTCCGATGAGTCAAATCCCGATGACTCCCAGGCTCCTCCCCTGCATGCTAAGGATTAACCCGTGCGCAACTTTCCTAGATATGACGGTTGTCGGGATTTCACTGTTTCCATCGGCGAGTCCCGACCGTCGATTTATCTTCCTTGAGATTTTCTTTGAAATGGCTAAGAATTTCTTCTCCAGATTTACCCTTCTAACCTGCGCCCGCAAACCCTGCTTGATCCTTCTTCGTTCAAACCTCCATGCTCCCTTTCAACGATATTAGAAAGGTGTTGAACCTCTTGAGCTTTTCCACTCTAATTATTTCAGATGGATTCGTGTGCACTCCTCGCACTCGACGTTCAACTACTTCTCAAGAGTTGAATCCTCCCGACTCTGTGCACTTTCTGCAGCAGCAGTCTTCAACCTCCTCTACTTATATTAACAACTGAGACTTCTTCTTCTGCCTGCGCACTCCTTGCATGACTTCCACAACCCAAATCAACTTCTGGGCGAATGAGAACAAAAGTTAACTACTGAGCCTTCATCAACGCACTCCTTGCGGATGAATTCGACTGCGCTCTTTGCAGGAATCTCCTGGCTCAGATAGAGAAACAATTGAAACTCATTCTCTCTCCCTTTCAGACTTCAATTGAAACATGAAATCACATGCATAGCATATATAAAGCAAATGCATAACCATAAAACAAACATTCATGAGCACAAGCACAATACACAGATAATAGACACATAACCATGGATTTGAATCAAAACTTTCTTCTATTAATTCAATATCTATACATGGATGTTCTCTACACAGTTCTCTACTTGCTCTTCTCTTCTCCTGAATGCTGCTAATGGCTAATGCTACAATGATACAATGAGGGTGTCTATATCTGTTTTCCCTCTCAGACTCTAAAACTGTCTAATCTAGAAATACAAATCTATCTACCTGCATTAACTAGATTAAATGCCTTCTTATCTACTTCAGAAAAGAGCGTATGGCTTGAGGTATGATACAATACAAAAGGCGCTACTTCATAAAGGATCATTTAAGACTTGCGCTACAATCCCAAAGCACTTTTCAAAATTTGGGTTTGTTTATCCAGTTGAACTTTCGTTTGATGTGTTGGCTCGCTTGCTGAGTTGGCGATGCTCCTGCATCACTTCCTCCCAATATTCGTTCGTATCACCACCCCTTTTAAAAAAAAATGAAATTGAGAAAATGGTCCAAGAACTCCTTAATGCAGGCATTATCTTCCCTAGTACGAGCCCTTACTCTTCTCCTGTAGTCATGGTCCTGAAGAAAGAAGGTTCTTGGAGAATGTGTCCTGACTTCCGCGCCCTCAAAAAACTGACCATTAAAGACGAATTTCCCATTCCTGTCATTGATGACCTCCTGGATGAATTGAGTGGCGCCCAATTCTTTACTAAACTTGATCTTCGCTCGGGCTATCACCAGATATGTATGAAAGAGGCAGGCATTCCCAAGATGGCCTTTTGAACTCATGATGGCCACTATGAGTTTTTGGTCATGCCCTTTGGCTTGTGTAATGCCCCCTCCACCTTCCAAAGCCTCATGCATCATGTCTTCCATCCCTTTCTCCGTCATTTTGTCTTAGTTTTATTTGATGATATACTCATCTATAGAAAAACCTGGACAGACCATCTTACTCATGTGGATCGAGTTCTCCATTTACTCTCTCGACACCAACTTTTCCTAAAATAGTCTAAATGTTCTTTTGGTGCCTCAGAAGTAGAATACTTGGGTCATCTGGTTTAGCGTCAGGGTGGATCCGAAAAATATTGAATCTATGCAAGACTGGCCGCACCCAAAGACTCTCAAAAGCTTGCGTGGATTTCTGGGCTTAACAGGGTATTATTGCAAGTTTGTTAAGAATTATGGAAAGATTGCAACACCTCTCACTGCTCTCCTAAAAAAGAACTCTTTCACTTGGACTCCAGCCACTACTCAAGCTTTTCAAACCTTGAAGATGGCCATGTGCACAAATATGGTTCTGGCCCTTCTTGATTTCACAAAGACCTTTGTGTTGGAATGTGATGCCTTAGGGAAAGGAATCGGTGCTTTCCTTATGCAAGAGGGTCGACCTTTGGCCTTCACCAGGAAGAAACTATATGAAAGGAATCTGGGCAAACCCATCTATGAAAAGGAAATGTTGGCTATTCTACATGTCGTTGATATGTGGCGCCCTTATCTCTTGGGGCAATGTTTCCAAATTAAGACAGACCATCAAAGCCTCAAGTACTTTCTGGAACAACACATTTCCTCCCCGGAGCAACAAAAATGGGTGACTAAGCTCTTTGGATATGATTATGAGATCATTTACAAGAAAGGAAAAGACAATGTGGTGGTGGATGCACTGTCCTGAAAATATGAAGAAGGATCCCTTTTTTCTCTTTCCTTCATTGTACCAGATTGTCTCCAAGCTGTTCGCCAAGAATGGCTACAAGATCCCAAAAGTTCGCATCTAATCCAACAATTGCAGACCAATGCTCCAGCTCCCGCAAGGTACCCTTGGCTCCAGGATGAGATTCGATACAAAGGATGTTTGTATTTAAGTAAAAAATCAAATCTTAAATCCATGGTACTTTTTGAGCTTCATGCTACACCCACAGCGGGTCACTCCGGGTTCACCAAAACCTATGACAGGGTCAAACTTTTTTTGGGGGGGGATGGTATGAAGCAAAACATCCGTAATTTTGTCATTGAATGTGATGTGGGTCAATGCAACAAGGGAGAAACAGTCAAATCTCTGGGCACACTACAACCACTTCTGATTCCACCTGCTATTTGGAAGGATATCTCTATGGAATTTATTACCGGCTTACCCAAATCGGGAAATAAATTAGTCATAATGGTGGTTTTGGATCGCCTTTCCAAGTATGCTCATTTCTACGCTTTTCAACACCCATTTACTGCATCCATGATGGCTCAAATTTTCATGGACCAGGTCTTGAAGCTTCATGGCATGCCACACTCTATTGTTTCTGATCGTGACCCAACTTTCACAAGCAATTTTTGGCAAGAACTATTCAAGCTATAGGGCACCCAATTGCATCGCAACACAACTTCTAATCCCCAGACTGATGGTCAAACGGAAGTTGTCAACAAATGTTTGGAAAGATATCTGAGGTGTTTTGCCTTTGAAAAGAAAAATTAGTGGGCTCAATGGTTACCCCTAGCTGAATAGTGGTATAACACTTCCTACCATACAACTACATGCATGACTCCTTTTGAAGTGGTATATGGACAGAAGCCACCTTCAGTTCTCTCATACTTACCGGGTACCTCGAAGGTCTAGGAAGTTGACCAAACACTTACAGTTCGAGAGGATATTCTCCATACCCTCAAAGAGAACTTGGCCATGGCACACAATTGCATGAAGCAACAAGCAAATCAAGGTTGCTCTGAACGTCAATTTGCAAAAGAGGATCAGGTGTTTCTGCGACTGCAACCATACAAACAAACTTCCCTCAAGGCCAAGCATTGTCAGAAGCTAGCGCCCAAATTTTATGGTCCTTATATGTTTCTCAAGCATGTGGGACAAGTCGCCTATTGGTTAGCTCTTCCCAGTCATTCGAAGCTACATTTTGTTTTTCATCTTTCATGCTTAAAGAAGGTGATTAGAACTAGGTGCCAAATTCAAACCAACCTTCCCAAGTTAGCTGAAGAAGGATCCATTTGGCTACAACCAGAAGCAGTTTTGGACCAGCGTGAGCGTCGCCTGCGTCAGAGAACCATCAAGGAAGTGCTAGTCCAGTGGAAAGATACAACTCCAGTAGATTCCACTTGGGAACCAACTACCATTTTGCAGTAGTTTCCACATCTCAAGCCTTGAGGATAAGACTGCTTTTAAGGGGGCGGACATGTTAGGGTCCTAACCCGCACATAGGTAGAGAAATATATTCGAATGTAATAAAGGTCAATATTAATAAGGCCTTTCAATAAAATAGAATAAGGCGAATGCAAGAAGACCTAATAGAAGCTTTCACTTCTAGAAGGAAATTCCTCTAGATGCTTCTCTTGATAGGCATATTTAGTATAAATAAGGGTCAAGGGTATGAAAACCCTAGATTGGAGATTATTGTAATAGAGTGCTACTCGACTGGAGGTTTCCCCATCGAAGAGGCCCGTGAACATTTATTTCTGAATCAAAGTGTTATTTCTGTTGTTGTTCTTATATCATTTTTGTGTTATTGTGGAGATTATGCTAGTTATATTACTGTTATTCTTCCATTTCTAGCATTTTATTTCTGTTCTACATACTTTTATATCTAGTATATTACAAAGACCTAAGGGTGCCCTAAAGGGCCCCTTGTCCACACTAAGAACTGGTTGGATATTGCCTTAAAGACATGCTATAAATGGAGGCAATGGGTGCACTAATAATTTAATAATATCATAGTATTGTTATGCTGCCTCAATCCTCCTTCAAGAAACCTCTTTTCTTCTTGGATCATTCTAGCAACATTTCAATAAGCTATATTCCTCACCTCTTGAGGGAATATGCTTGGATTTCTTCACCGTTTGCTTTCTAGTTTATCATTGTAAGAAGAGCTCTCAAATATGGGACTTAAGAGCCCTCCCAAGGAGGAAGAGGGGATCCATTAGTCCTCCTTTATCTACACTATTTGTCAACTAATATAGTTATCCATTGGTGGCATGATCTTGGTCATTTGGTTGATTGATTTTGGTTCAAAGTTTCTTATGCATTTTAGTTTTATTTCCTTAGTTGTTTGTTTATTTCATGTGCTTGGATTGTTTAATTCATACAATAACCTTTGTCTTGTCTAGCAGGCTGAACGAGTCTTGTAAGTGCCCTTGTTTTTCTCACCCAAGTGACGAAACGAACACAAAATATTGGTGACCATACTGGGGACAAGGTATCAATTTCCTCCCTATTTGGGCTGTTTGAGCACTTATTTTTGCCCCATTTTCCTTGCAGGAACCATAAACGGCCTATCCTTACCTATCAAGAGATAATTTTGGAGAAACTATCCACACCCACTTAATTCCAATGAGATTGGTTCACACCCCTAATCTCTCAACCAACCACATCTATTTTTTTTTTTAAATTCATTAAGTTTTCCTCCACAGGAGGTACCGAAATATTTTTTTAAGTCTAGGTAGGATCTCAGGGGTAGGAATCCAAATAACCCTCCATTATCTGGTTCTCACATATTTAAACATTATAAGTTGAGAAATAAGGAGCTTTAAAATCCTCCAAGTCAAGTGTTCCTAACACCATAAGGCAGGGAGATAACCATGAAGGGTCGAAGGCCGAGGTCCAGTTGTTCTGTGCACCCCCCCTTGAGTTACCCAACTCTTAGAAGGGATCCATCCCATGACCCATTTCTGAGGCCGAAAATCTAAATGCCACACTTTGACCGAGGTACCTAGTGGCCAAATTTAGGACATCTACCTAGGTGGAAATTGTGGGATGCAATTGCACCTTGATCCGATTTTGTGTGGCTATTGGGAAATATCACCATCTCTTTCGAGATATGCACCCTCTACCCCTCATTATAACTGATTATTTAATCCTTCACTAGTTCCTCTTCCGGTGGCTTCAGACCCCACTGTTGAGTGCTATTGGAAGGTCCAATGCTATTTGAGAGGAAGGATGTTACGTCTTTTTAGGACATGAGCATTTTTTCTCTTTGTTCTCACACATGGAAACAATCCACCTACCCACGTGTATGCTTATTTTTCAATTGATTTATGTATTATGCTCATTTGATTACATGTGATTGAAAGATATATTGTGAAGGTCCAAATTATACAAATCTCTTGTTTGTTTATTGCTCTCATCACCATTTTCACACATTCACTTTGCTAGTCGAACATCATAGGGGACCCAAAGAATCCCCATTGTTCCAAATGTTTGCAAAATCTCCCTCCTCTTCTAGGAGGAGTTCCTAGTCTTTCCAACTCACCGACTCAACCATCTCGCACCCCTATGAGTGCCACTATTTTGGGATCAAATTTTCTTGGTTCCACCTTACTTGGGTCCAATTCCTAAGGCCATCCATCCACTAGCTCTCCTTCACAAGGAGGTGGGGGGGGGAAATTATTCTCAAGGGAGAAGCACAACCCCTCCAAACCCCCCTTAAGGGTCATGTCCACTACCTACTAACAACATGTTTGGAACTAATCCTCCACCACCAAACCCCATGCCATATTTGGCGTCCCTCAACATTCTTGACTTGAGTAAACTCACGAATGACCCTATATTGCATGACCCTACATGGCCCAATATGCCTACCAAACTACCTTCAGACATTCCCAAATTTGAAGGTAAATCGGGGGAAGATCCTGCCAACCATGTCATGACCTTCCACTTATGGTGCTCTTCGAGCAAAATCATGGACGACTCCATCATTTCATCGCACACTCATACTTCCATAAGCCAAATGGTATGTGGACGAAAAATTAGGGTCCCATGTGACTTTTGAATCTTAGCCAAAGCATCCTTGGCCTTCTTCAAATACTAGTTCATCACGATATTGGTCTAGAACTAATTTCAAAGTGAAAACAAACCTCAACTACACATATTTCTGACCACATTCATGAATGGCATCGACGACGTAGTTTATGCAAAGCCGAAACCACCAAAGAACAATGTCTCAATTGGTTTCTCAAATCACTCATCTCTATCCTTGCCAAATATGTGGCCTCCACATTCCCCCAAACTGAAGAGGAATCTATCAACAAGGCTCAACAGTACGACCTCATTTATGCTCAATCCAGTTACTTATATATAGTAATACCTGATTCACCGAGACCCATACCATTTGATCAGGAAAAACCTGGGATGTCTCATGTAGCAGATGGATTGATTGGTACTAAAACACACCATAATCCATACATCCAACCACCACCTATGTACGGTACACCCAAATATCCACCGATGTATGGAGGGCCATCTTATTACCCTCCTCCCCTTTACCAACAACCATATCCTATTTCTCTTCCTCCACCCATGAGTGGACCCCTGCCGACACCGATCATGTGCTCGACTTCTCAACCAAGTTTAGGTACCCCCTCTACCTCAACTTATAACCTGGGCACTAGTGAAATCAATGTGCCTTCCTATGCAACCTACAGATCATTGCCACAAAATAATCTGTATTTTCCATTTCCTGGTCTTCCACAACCGATTTCTCCTCCACAAGGACAACCACACATCAGTTTTAACTTTTTTCATCCCTCTCCCATTCAACAATTTCAAAATTTTGAACAGTTGAATATGGAAAATCTGATCCATCAGATGAATAATGCCAAAAAGAAAGGAAAAAATGAAACAATAATAACCCAGGACTAGGGATAAATCACCCCCAACAAAACCAACCTGGTGGGGGCAACCCGAATCAGGGTAACCAGAACCCCCAAGGGGACAATAAAAACAAATGCCCAAGATGAACTTCCGAATGAACAACAACCTCCAGACGAACTTCCCTTGTGCTCTTTGTGGTGGCCATGGTCATTATACTCACCATTGCCCCCAAATTTTTGAATTCAAATGGATGAAAGACTCCATGAATGTGCCATGTCCTCCAGGTCCACCTGCCCCTCAGCAAGCCCCACAACAGTATTCGAAAGAACCACCCCCGTCTGTGTTTCAAAACCCTATTCCACACCAAGATGTGATGAATACACAACAAGAGGTACATCTTTCCCCACCACCAATGGGACAGTATCAAAACCCTGGAAATCCGACAGATCACAATATCCTCCTTAATAACGAAGAATAAATTCTTTTTCAAACTCACAGTCGTCAGTACAACGCACCCTCTGAATCTAATCCTACCACTTCGGAAGCATCTCCATCTACAGCCGGACAACCCTTGATGATTCCACACCCTAACAATGAACCCGCCATTTGTATCCCTCACATCCCGTTACGACAGAATATCAATAACCCTCAGGCTAGGGTGTCCCATAATTACACTCTGGTCGATGACTTGGCACAATCCCATGTAGCCATGTTGGTATTGGAGGTCCTCCCAACCTGTCCAACTCAACGAAAATCCTTGCTTTCCGCCTTGGGGGAAGTTGTCCAAGATGATACTAGACTCATCACATTTGATCTAGATTGTGGAGAACCTCGACTCCCTACTTTGGTAGCTTTCCAGATACCAGTTAAGATTTAGAACATCATGGTTCATCGATGTATCATTGATGAAGGTGCATACACATGCATCATTTCCAAAATTGTATGGAAACAACTTGGCTCCCCTGATTTGATACCATCCACCATCACTTTAAGAGCTTATGATGGTCTATCATCCTCCCCTAAAGGGATCTTTCAAAATGTCCCCATTGAACTCGGGGGAAAATCCATCCTTATATAAATTGAGGTTATCGACGCCCCGATCGATTACAACATCTTGTTTAGACATAGCTACATGTATGCTATGAAGGCACTGGCCTCTTCTGTGTTTCGAATGATGGTGTTCCCCCATAATGGGAAAATCATCACGATTGACCAAGTTTCACATTATGAGCCTAACCACTTCTCCAAAATTGATAACATATTACCTCTCATCCGTACTAGTTCCGACGCATATCCACTCATGGATATGGGCCACAAAATTTTCAAAGACCCATCTTTGTTGGGGGCATACCATGGAGAACCACTACTCATTCACCCCTCAACATAAGTGTGTGTCATATCTTCTAATGGAACTGAAAATTGAGATACCATTCCTCCCACTAAGGCTTCTCCACCTCTTTACGTCCCACCAGTTGAAGAAATTCTACCTCAGGAATCCCCTGAGAACCCTACGACACCACTTATCCCCAATTTCACCCTCCCCCAAGGTCAAATCCTAGTTTGGGAGACAATTCTCCAAGCCATCACTCAAATCCCCTTCTTATACCCCCCACCAGGCATACAATATTTTTAGGTAGCCACAACGCTTACCCTTCACAACATGGTACTCACCATTCTAGTATGGTATCTACACCCACTCGTTATGGATCCTCAACCATCCCTCCCTCCCCAATAAGAGGGAATCCCGATGCAGATTCCAGTACTAATTCCAACCACACCACCATCAACCCCACCGACTGGTACCACTGCTATGACTGGGGGCATATGGAAGAAGAAAGACCCGCCGCTCCACTTCCTCGTCGAGTTCAACCTCCTTGTGCACTCTGCAAGAGAGAGGGACACCCTACTAATAGATGTCCCTCTCTCCCCAAATTACACAATCTGATCCAACTCTCTCGAGCAACCACATCGCTTTCCACTTGACCAAGCACACCTAGTACTACCACAACATCCCCTAATACATGCAGTAAAGGGTTGAGAACCAAATTCACGCGTGCCATATGTTCAGAGTATGGCCACTACACTCATCATTTCCCCACTCTACCTTAGTTTCGACAGATGCTAATGATGGTACGCCAAAGATTTCATCAAGACCCCTCTCCACCCATGTCATTGGGTACCCATGTCATCGACATCCATTATGTCTCAACCTTAGTCAACGAATGGATGAGGTTCCCTTGATCTCTTTGTGAATCACTTGATCATTTCATGTATGAGTGTCCTTTGATCATTTAATACAGGTGTTTTCAAATGGCCCTTATTCAAAATCATCAAACCACCTCACCCTCTGTGATACAAGTAATTCCCCCTATTCCTTCTCCAAATACTGTTCACATCACCTCCCCTTAAACTGAGTCACTTCCCACCCCTCCATGTTTCATGGATAGAATGTCTAAGGATTTCTCCCCAAATCCTCCCAATTCTTCGGTTCATTTCCCCGAAGAAATCTTACCCCTGACCACAGTTTACAACCCGAAAAATATCGTAGTACGACCCTCTATACGACCCCTACCCAAAAAATAGAACCTACCTATTGTGCTAGAGGATGGGACCACTAACTTGACTCTCACAAATCTTGGCTTAACTGTCTTGAACTCCCGTAATCTCAGAAACTCATCCAAATACTCATGCCAATTCACTATAGCAGCGGGTACAAATGAGGTGGCATTGTGGGCCCCACAACCATATATAATCCCTTTTTTCCAAAATTCCACACTGGGTCACAAGAGCTCAGAGTATCATTTTTCCGATCTGTCTTTAGCCACGAGATCAAGTTCCCACCGCCTACACAGTCACATTCCTTGTGTCACCATCTGCACTCATCCCTAGGGGAGCCTTTTTCTCACATTACGTCCAGGTACAGATGCTCATGTTCAAAATTATCAAATAATTGTTATATATTCTTTATCTTCAGATATTGTTTACGTTGGGTATTCCGTTTCATGTGTGCAGGTACTTGGTCATCACAACTCAGCTCAACCCCTTAAGGTATATGATCGACACTAGCATATAATCATTCCCTTTGAATATCACTTGCATCTCCTAGTCACACCCTCTGACATATTCCTTTAGGGTCCCTACATATTACTCTGCAGTATTATCACCTCCGTTGCATTTTGGTACTGTCACCCGGTAACACTCTCCCCCACAGGAGTTGTCCCATTCATAGTCCCCTTTGGAACTTTGACACTCATGCTGCTTTCACCCCCTAGGGATGTGAGTCTCGATAGCCTTACGCATTTTTTGAGAATCAACCACATACTCCTTCTCATCATTGTTGCTAGCTTTCCCAATGGACTCCCAGGTTACCTCATCATGGTTCTATTTTGACTGCACCCTCGCAATATCATTAACCCTCCATTTCCTCCATAATCAGTTTTCCTATCTGTAGATTGCCTTCCATTCATTTCCCTCATACAAAAACCCACCAATGGGGCCCCTGCCCCCCACCAGTTCTCCATGCAACTTGTGCCCTCAAAGGCCAAGCCATCTTGCATTGGGGCACCTATTTCTGTATCTGTACACTCATCCCAAATTATTCTTTATTCATTTGGTAATTGTAAAAAGCCTTTGTTTCTAACATTTACTTAGCTTTTTGTTGTCACCCTTGACGACCTTCTTTTTCTGGAAAAGAAACCCATGTTGCCCTTGGTTGGGGCATTCACTATCCTCTATTCATGTTGACACCGTCCATAAACCCCGAGTATCCCATAGTCCACGTACCTTTGATCTCTGAGTTTGTCCACTTTGTCACGCCTCTGGCACAATTTAACCCCATGTCTAGTCGCCCCCCTGATGCTAGATACAGTTTCACGGTTGTTGCCAACCACCCTTCAAACATACCCCCAAGCAAGTGCAATCTTGAGTCTCACCGCATCTTGACTTCGTTCATGTTCCTTATCAGTTCCTGATCTTATCCAGTGGATTTCATGAAGCCCTTTTGCTTCTTGGAGTCACATCTCCCTTTCTTTTGACATCAACACAGTTTCCAGAGGGGTGACAATATCTTGACTCTCATTACCTTTATAGAGAGACCCATCATTTCTCTTTGTTAATGTTGACCCCCATAACATTTGATGTCAACACAATCTCATGTTATGGTCGGTCTTACTATGTGACTATTGAAATTGTTTTTTACTAGCCTAAGACCTTAGGCCATCAATGCCTACGAGTCATCGACATTTCTTCCAGGTGTCCTTAACTCTTTTCAGAGTATGTTCACCATCAGAATTGTCATCTGCCATTATCAAACCTCCCCGGAGGGTGCTGCAGTTATCTACATCAACATACCACTTCAGTTATTGTCTTACATTTTTGAGTTACATGACACAAGCATGGGGCATGCCTGCCTTGTTTGTATACATATTTTATTCCTATACCTAGATAAATGTTTGGGTCCCACAGTTCCCCCTCTCCCTCTGACGGATCGCTCTTGCAGTTCTTATCAACACTCTTCCTTACAATGGTGCTCTCAGTAGAATAAACAATGATGTATTTCAGCTATACGTATGCCCCTAACCTCACACATCAGGGGGCATCTGTTATCACTGAAATTTCATTTGCAACATTGCATGCAAATGGTTACAGGAATACATCATCTCCAAACACCTATTAGTTCACCTTCAACACCAAAAATTCATTTCCAAGGGGGAAAAACTATACAACTGGTCAAAAAATGGACATGCACTGAAACACTAAAGGAAGCGTGCGGGCCAAAGAATCCCGTAGAGTGCACAATTCACCATATGCACGACTGTGTATGAGAAAATCCACGCACTCCTGTGAAGAAATCCCTCTTAGACCCATAGTGAATACCATAGGTTCACCAACCTATGAGCTGTCTAAACACGTAGCTAAAATCCTCAGCCCTCTAATAGGCCACACTGACTCTTTCATTAAAGACTCCAATGATTTTATTAATATCATCAAAAATGAAAAGGTAAGGCCTCAAGACACCCTCATAAGCTTTGATGTAGTCTCCCTTTTCACTAAAATCCCCCTAGATGAACCTATCCAAATGGTCAAAGAAGTCACTGATCCCGAAACAGTTAAACTAGCTGAGGTCTGCTTGCGATCCACTTTCCTTAGTTACCAAGGAGAGTTCTATGAACAAACCAGCGGTGTATCAATGGGCTCCCCACTGTCCCCCATTGTTTCCAACCTTTTCATGAAGAATTTTGAAAAGAGGGCCCTGGACTCCTTTCCCCTAAAACCCTTGAGGTGGAAAAGATATGTTGATGATACAAACGTTCTTTGGCCCCACGGGAAAGTTGAATTACATAAATTATTTCTACACATAAACAACATATCTGAAGAAATAAAATTCACCATGGAACTCGAAGAGAAGGATAGTATCCCCTTTCTAGACGTTCTTATCAAAAGGAAAAGTAATGGGGATCTTGGACATGTTGTATATAGAAAGAAGATCCACACTAAGAACTATCTCCACGCAAATTCCCATCACCACCCCAACCAGAAACTAGGTGTCCTAAAAACTTTAGCCACTAGAGCCATAAGAATCTTCGATGAAACAGACGTAGATAAATAAACAGATCACCTTATTAAGACATTTAATAACATAGGTTATAAACAAAAATACATTAAGAATGCAATAAACAAAGCCCTAGAAAAAACCCGCAATAATCCCTATGCCCCTAAAGACCAAAACCCTAATAGAAGTGATTTCCTTCCTTACATCCAAGGAGTGACCGACAGGATTGCGAGAGTCCTCAACAAAAAAGAGATTAAGACCTCCTTCAAACCGCTTGAAACCATCAAACAGAGTATGAGATCCATCATAGACAAACTTGACCCTCGCAATGGAAAAGGAATCTACAAAATAGAGTGCTCTTGCGGTAAATGCTACATTGGTGAAACTGGTCACTCCTTCCAGGTTAGGATAAAAGAGCACGAAGCTGACATTAAGAATGAACGCATCCACACCTCTGCCCTAGCTAAACACTCCCTTAAAATGAGACACCATGTTCGCCTAGAAGACACCAAAATCCACACCAAAGAAAATCACCTCTTCAAACATCGTATTAGAGAAGCTATTGAGATCCGAAAACATCCTAGTAACCTAAACAAAGACAGTGGGTTAGAACTAAGCGAAAATTGGCTCCCCTTGATCCATAAAAAACAACATTAATCATTGGTAATTTTTATACATTATTATAAATCAATTTATTCATTATAACCCCTCCTGATCATTTAAAAAAAAACATTAATATTAATATTATAAACCTTATAAAACTTAATAATATTATAAACATAATTGATTAATATCTAAGATTAACCTTGAATTAATAAACATTTAAATTATAGAATAACCTAAGGGAAAACCCTAATATCTTAATGATTACTTAATACCTATAATTAAAACCCTAGAACTTGGTAATTAAAATGAAGACATAAAAAAACATTAAATTAATAATAATAAACAACCAAAATAAGAAACCCTAATATTAACTCAAACAAATAATTAATTCTATTAAAAACTTAGTTTAGACCTTGACCTTAGATTAGTTAGAAGATAACCTAACCCTAAAATAACTTAAAAGATTCACTTAAATACTTATTAACTAAAACCCTAGAACATAAATAAAGATTAAAAAACCTTAATTAATAATAATTTATTTTAAACCTTAAATAAACAAATTAATAAACCCTAAATATCTTAACAAATAATTTAATTTATTTAATAATTCTACAAGAAAACCTAGCCGATACCTAAATTCTTTCCCACACCTCTTGTATTTATACCAAATCTTCCCATCTTCTTAACCCAGGCTCATTGTCCTGAAGATGGATCCTGTTTTGGATCTGAAACGTCGACAGTCTATTGACAAAACTGTGGCTATTCCGATCAAAACCGAAAAAACCCAACCACAAAAATCTCACAAATTAGATGCATTTATGGTTCTTATCGGCCCCTCACCCATGTCTGGACCATCTCCCATCTTGATTTGACCCTCAAATCTGAGTTGAATCCGAATGGGGGGTTGGTTAAATACCTAAGGGTGCCCTAAAGGGCCCCTTGTCCACACTAAGAACCGATTGGATATTGCCTCAAAGACATGCTATAAATGGAGCTCATGGGTGCACTACGAATTTAAGAATCTCATAGTATTGTTATGTTGCCTCAATTCTCCTTCAAGAAACCTCTTTTCTTCTTGGATCATTCTAGAAACATTCCAATAAGCTATTCTCTTCACCTCTTGAGGGAATATGCTTGGATTTCTTCACGATTTGCTTTCTAATTTATCATTGTAAGAAGATCTCTCAAATAGGGGACTCAAGAGCCCTCCCAAGGAGGAAGAGGGGATCCATCAATCCTCCTTTCTCTATGGTGTTTTCCAACTAATATAGTTATCCATTGGTGGCATAATCTTGGTCATTTGGTTGATTTATTTTGGTTCAAAGTTTCTTATGCATTTTAGTTTTATTTCCTTAGTTATTTACTTAGTTGTTTGTTTATTTCATGTGCTTGGATTGTTTAATTCATACAATAACCTCTATCTTGTCTAGAAGGCCCAACTTGTAAGTGCGCTTGTTTTTCTCACCCAAGTGACAAAACATACACAACACTAATCCATTGACATTCAGAATATTGGGTAAGTTTCACAGCTCCAATAAGATGGGCATCGAAGAATATTCGATTTCAATACCATTGTTTCAGAGCATCGATTTCTCTATCAACGTTATGGCTCCAAATACTTAACTCTAAAAGTTAGACTCTGAATGAAAGTTGATGATGGCCATCGATCTGGATAGAGATATAATCTTGTCCATCCATTACTAACATACCAACAGAGACTATGGGAATTATAGTTGATGGTCATGATCGACTGTAAATTTTGAGCCAACGGTCACGGTTCTTCGACTGTGTAACTCTGATAGACTAAATAAACCGTCACAATTGAATCCAATCTAATCTCAACCATCCAAACCTTTAGACACACAAATAAGGTCTTGGTCTTATGAATCTACAATCATGGTTGATTCTTTATCATGATGTTACAGTTCATGTTTCTCCACACTTGCAATGGGAATTTGACTCTCTATCCACCTACAAACACGATTCAACAAAGTCCATTTAACTATCGATGTAGGGTCATTGATCTCTTCAATGATCGATGATCAAGGAATGATCTATCCTCCTTCCTCTATTAAGGGTTCTTTTTCAACCAATATTTAAGAGTCCATTATCATCCTGTCACAAACAACTTGTCATCAATGACACTGCCAAGTAATTAGTCAAACAATCTCCCCCTACAATGTTGACATCAATGACACATAATGTCCAACACTAAAAATAATGCATGGATATATTAGAGTAGCACAATGAAGGCATCGATCCTAAGGAGAAACCAAAATCAATATTGAGGATTAAAAACCATTGTTGAACACCATGCACACATTTCACTAGGATGGATAGATGCTTGTCCATAGCACCAATTGACTACATTTCTTAGTAGGTCAGATTATATGGCTTATTCCCATGTTTTGTGGCCAAAACATGAAAATGAGGATGGAATATAATGTACCTAGTGAAGATAATATGGGGTACCTAGGGAGGTAACTAAGGGGATGATGAATGTAATGTGACCATAATAATAGAATATGTTGTTACGAGGAAAATCACTCTATGGCATGGGATAAACCACAACAGAAGGAAATGACTACAAAAATCAACTCTAATCTCAAGTATGCTATATAAACAAACATGCTAACAAGATGAGATAAAAAACCTACCTTGTCCGGACGTTTGATAAACTCCACCATTAAGCACTTGACCCAAATCTATATACTTTCAACTTGTCCTCAACAACCAAGATACACAAGCATATGGTGATAATATATAAAGTTAGCACATATAATAGCATAATCCATCAATATTCATAAAAAATATGCCCATGGAATAACAATTCAAATATTTGTGAGACATTAATTGGACGAGAAAATAGTATTTCTATTAAAATGTAATCAATAGAAGTGTATGAATGACAAGCTTTTGTGTTGGCATGTTCGGAATCGAGAAACTAAGTCCCTTCCATTTGGGCCTCCAACACTTCAATCCTCCACCAAAGGCAAGCTCATATAAGAGAGACAATGAGGTTCTCCATCAATTAGGGAAGAGCTTGGGGGATGAACAATGTGTTCAGACTTAAAAGGACAAAGGGATCCAGACTCAATATGAAGTGAATAATTTCTCCAGAGTAACTTTTCTCTCAAAGTTGAATTCTTCTCTCCCTTCCATATATTGGATATGACCCATTTACAGCCTTCAAATGGAACTAAAGGGCTGATTCAGAACGTTTCCAGTATATGGAAGGTCAAGGATCATGGATATCATGACGTGACATGGAAAACCGACACCATTTTTAATTTTGGGCACAAAAATTGATGTACATGGGATGTAATGGTGCAACCAACATATACACATGTTGTATAGATATTAGGGCGCGTATATGTGGAAAAATATGTTTTTTTAGCTCTTGGAATTGCAAAAAGGGGACTTCAAGTCTGCATAGGGAAATTGAAAAGGCCTTATGAGCAAGTTGCATGGGGTGAGAAAAATATTGATATAACAGATGCCCCCTAATGTGTGAGGTCATAGGAGTATCCTCGATGACCGAAATACATTATAATTCCCAGAAGTGGAGTAATGGAGACCTAACTGGATGAACTAGCTGCTCATAAGAATATTACAATCCACAATGACTTTGTGCACATGGCTGCCAATTTGAATTACACTACATATCCATGTGGAAATATACCAAAAAATTGTTCATGGCCATGAATTAGAAATAAAAGGGTAGATATATGCAATAGGCTATCATAGTCATGAACAAGGCCCAATGAAAACCAGTCTCAAAATCAGTCTGAAGATATCTGTATACAATGCAGTACAATATGATCCCTCATGATCATTGAAGTCATATAGGTACTGGTCCAATGAATGATAGCAACAACTTAGGAAAGTTGTGACTATGAACTGATGTCTTGAAGTATTCTACATGATCCACCAAAGGTGAAAGTCTACATCATGTGAATAAATGAGTTTAGGTCGAAGACAATGAGACTTTGTTTGATTACCAGTCATTAAGGTATACTGTTAACAAACATGATACAACCTATCGATGATGAGAGTAGGTATCAAGGCACTGAGTACATTATTACAAGTGTGAATAAAGGAGTTGAGGTTGAACACTTGAAGAATCCATCGATCATGAGACAATGATGTATTCCCAACTATCGATGGTGAGAGAACCTACCACTGATGACTGTAAGCCTCTAGGTATTCATAGGAATCTAGGTCTCGTTTCCAGAATAGATGGGCTGAAGTCGATGGAAGGAGAGCCGCTAAAAGGAGATAATTAAGGAATCTCTCATCAGACAACACGAGGTACAAAACACTATCTTGATGATTTGGAGGAACTCAGACAAAGAACATGTTCACAAACCAATGACCTTGTGCGTCTTTCACATGCACCAGATGGAAGAAACACACAAAAAATACCCTCTGAATAACAACCAATAAGGGAAACTATCGATAAAGGTGAGGGAACCACCAATAAGGCTTATGGAATCCAAGAAACTACACGAATCCCAATGTGTGAATATATTTATTTCCATCGAACATAAGGGAAACCCCCCATTCAGTGACCAATGAGGAGATGTCGATTGTTGGGTTTAATGTTACCTACCCATAATGAAACTAGGACCAGGGTGCACAATAGGACTACAAATTCATGTAACTCTGAGACACACTGAGGGTATGGCCGACATGAAAAGTCAAGAGTTATGAGAAATGGTTGACACAGGATGATAAACATCCTTTGAACAAGAGTATGAGACATATGTAAGACTCTGGCAGCATAGACTCAATGATGAATCTTTGTGATGCAGGAGGTACCAATCAAACTCTCCATAAGGAATGGAAGAGTAACTAGTCAGAGGAGTAGACTCTAAGTAACGAGCTCAACTTTCTAAGGTCATGCTTAACCCAAAATTTGGATGACAAGTGGACTCAAAAGTTTGTGCTATGTTCAAAGGCGACATGACTTCTTCCAACATGGGATAATATTCTTTTCTCGCACACCTTTTTTTGTTTTTAATAGACAAATGAATGCTATGATACAGAGGAGGAAATGAGTGTCATGAGTAAGAATTTGGTTCCGGTAGTGGAACATACCTATGCTCAATGCAAGGGGGTGCATTCAGGATATGGACACTCAGGGGAATGTTTCCTCGTAGGGTACAAGGTGTCAAGCTGCAAAGGATATAAACAAGGCTCTGCTTGGATGATGATGCAAGTTGCTAGGTAAATAGGCTTACAATGCAAAAGAGAGAACCAACAATAGGCTCAATGCTACAAGCAATATAATGAGATTCAATTACAACTTAACTCCAAAGAATGTCCTCTATCGTAAATTTAGTCCCCTAGGCCCAAAAAAGTATAAAACAATACCTAGGAGAACTCTTGTAGCCACTAGTGA
Organism: Picea engelmannii; assembly: GCA_009831015.1. NCBI lineage: Eukaryota > Viridiplantae > Streptophyta > Pinopsida > Pinales > Pinaceae > Picea > Picea engelmannii. The sequence continues at coordinate 121,071 of ML805762.1, forward strand.
CTAGAGTATTTAGTTTTCAAAATTAGTGTACTTGGTCTGAAAAAGGGTTAAACTTACACCAAATATACATCCTTTTAACGAGCGTGAAAGAGACAAGTTCAATCGACAATATTTTCATTTTTTAAGAGAGTCATAAAAGAGCTTAAACCAGACTCATGGATGCTATTATAAGAAACATATCATGGGGGAGGCCAGGGATCCCGTGCAAGACTTCTATGGAAATTCAACAACTCACAGATAGATGACACAAGCTTGGGAAAATCCAAAGCTTTCCAAGTCAAGGAGGATAAAATAATTGCAGAGGTTACCTTTTCTACAATATATCGAAGAATGCCCCTTATCCAGAAGGGTGTAGAAGAAGAAAGGTGAGGTTCTACAAGATCATCCAAATCAAAGGAAACCATCCTAGGACTTGGAGGGAACGTACTCGAAGAGAGTGGAATTATGTCTTATTTATAAGGTACAAGACTAGAAATTATAAGGACATGGTCGAAAGACACATCACTCCCCAAAAGAAGAGTGGGATTGAATAAAGATTGCATCGACAATGTCACTTCCTTAAACTTGTCACTCTCCAAGAGAAGAGTGGGATCGACCAAATATTTCATCGACATGACCACTTCTTCAACTGTTGTTTGAATAGGATGTGAGACAACTAAGTCAAGAGACACATCAATCCCAAAAACAAGAGTGGTTTCGGTCAACGATTGCATCGACACGACCACTGGTTGAATAGGATGTGAGACAACATGGTCAAGAGACACATCACCCCCCAAAAGAAGAGTGGTGTCAGTCGAAGATTGCATCGACATGACCATTGTATCAACCAAAGAAGGATTAGAATGTTGGGAAACCAAAGATGACTCAGAACCTGAAGGACCCCCAGGCCAGGACCACACTTCTTGTACCACAGTAGTAGCAGGGCACAGACGAGTAAGGTGATCTCCTTTGCAAATCCTACAAAGGAAATTGGGATCACGTCTTATACGTCTAGGCTTATCAATCATATGAATGCCTCCAACATGACTTGCAGTGGTTGGTGAAATTATCCCATCATGAATTACAAAGGTTAGCATCAAATATCCAACATGACTTGCAGAGGTTGGTGATGAATTCCCAACATGACTAGCAGAGGTTGGTGATGAACCCCCAACATGACTAGCAGAGGTTGGTGATGAATCCCCAAGATGACTAGTGGATTTTGGTTATGGATGTGCAGTGTGACTAACAATGACTAGAGTTGTTCCCCCAACATGACATGCAAGGACTAGTTGCTGGTATTCAACCTAAATTGCAGAGGTTGTTGACCTATCTCCAACATGACTAGAAAAGGTTGGTGATATAATGTCAGTATGACTTGTAGTGACTTGAATGGTGGTGGAGGTTGGTTGCAACATTTGAGACGAAGGTTCCAAGAAAGACTTCTTTTGAGAAATTGTAGGCCAAAAAGGGTTCTGGTGTACACCATGGCCCTGTCCGACAGGAAAGTATCCTCCTCCAATCTGATTCATAAAGGGTTGTAAGGGAATTGTCACCAAGGAAGCTGCTTGTGAAGAGAAAGTGACATGACAAGGGTTACTCAAGTGAGGATATATGTTTCCCCCAGACGAAGGAAATTCGTGAAGGGGGTTGCCCATACTATAGAAATGACTCCCCCCAAATGAAACACCAAAGGATAGATGGAGGTCTACCATGGGAAAAGTGTTCGTATGAACCGACATAACGTAAGAAGGATAGATGGACATGATGTGACAAGTAGAATTACTGCCCATTTGAGAACTTGCTGCTGGAAAAGTGAAGCTAGTATTGGATCCATAGGAAGGAATATTCCAACCTCCTACCGTAAGTGTTGGTTGAGGGATATGAATACCACTAAATGAAAAGGGAGAATAAGGAGGCATCATGCCTCCAGACCCAAAAATTGGATTCACACATGGCGACGAGATAGAGGATGGAAAGTGCGAAGACATGTCTGGCATACCATGATAAAAATGATCAGATGCCCAAGGTATTGGATGAGTATCATGATTCAACGTACCACTTGGAAATACAAAAGGATTCATCCCCATGTAATGAGAAAATACCATGGGTTGGGTAGGGCTAACTGAGGGAGTCATGGGGGAGCCACTAACCATAGCAACGAAAACTCATGATGCAATACAAAATCCTAAGGCCAACTAATAATCAGAGAGCACACCAAAGGAAATAAAAAAGGCCAATGCACGCAAACAAGTTATAGTGGTTGAAAAGGGGCCTCCCTCACTAGAGTAGGCATGTCTCTCCCAAGAGGGGCCTGGGACTCCCTTCAAAATATTGGAGGTATCAGAATCAATTATAAGAGACCTTGTGGGCTTAACAATGTAGTTAGTCAGATCTCCTCGGAGAGGTAATCCTCCATAAAGGTTGTGTGCTATCCGACCCTTATTTGCCTCAAGGTACCTGTAGAATAACCCCTGCAAGTAACTTATGTGGCTACCTATGTCAAGAAATTAAATCCACCACGATATAACCAATGCGTAGGAGAACAATCGTAAGTCAGGTCCACCGTATGGGCATGGTAACAAAGACAAAAATATTGAAAGCACTGCCTCTCACAGATGTAAATGTACTATCAAGACCCCTAGATACAAATAGATCCCGAGAAATATCTCTAACACTAAGAAGGTATTAGAGGGATATATCCACAACCAACTTCATGTGACCTCGTGCTTAACTCTGGTGTGAGCAAAGCCTCCTGATGTCACCAATTATACAATGGATTTCACCACTCCCTTAGTCAGACACATATGTTGAGTTTAATAGCCTTGGAGAATTTTACTCATAAAATCATATTCCAAGGCTCTAAATCTTAAGCTAGTTTGTGGACCCTGAAAAATAAAATCGTTTCTAATCAATTTTAAATTAATAAACGTTGTTTTTAGTGGCTTTGTTTTCTCAAAAGATGTGGTCGTGAAACTGATTATTTTATGAATCAACAAGTAAAAGAAATGAATATGAACATAAAGCTAAGTCCTAAACTTCAATTCTCAAAAGATGATAAGATTTTCAAAATCAAACTTTCAATTCAACTATATAATCTCAATAAGATGCAATCTTTCCATACATGTATCAAGATCAATAATATGAACCCAAAAGATCAAATTCCATGATGAAAAATGTATATTTTTTGTATTTTCAATATAAATAAATGTAAATGCAAGTACTGAACCACAACTTGATATATATACCCTACTATAAGAAGAAAGAGACAAACCAAGCAGGATATCAAGAAGGAAACACCCAACCCAAGATGCAAGGAAAACCAATGAAAAAGATGATGAGAAAGAAATACCGCCTGGAAATTCAACCAAAGAAAGGTTTCCTATCACTCTACAGACACTTAACAATCATGACATAGATCCAAGAAGACTCAACAATCATCAAAACTTACCCAACAAACATCAAACTCAACAATCAAGCAAGCAAGGATGATGTACTCGATTGTTCAGGAGAAAACTGCGTATACACTCCCTAGAGAAAGAAAAATTTCAGATGTATGTGTCTGTCAAGGGAAAACATGCGTATATGTATTGAAACATTTCCATGTTAAGGATAAGGCCAAGAAACTCTGACCAAAATGAATATAGGCTGTCAAGAAATCAGACAATAAGAAACTAAAGATAACCGAGAGAAATCAAAGGAGAGAAACACTCCAAAACCAAAAAATAAGATTCTTTCCCCAATGGAGTCGCCAATTCTGTTACGAGGAAAATCACTCAATGGAATGGGGTAAACCACAATAGATGTCAATGACTACACAAATCAACTCTAATATCAAGTATGTTATATAAACAAACATCCTAACAAGACAAGATAAAAATCCTACCTCGTCCGGACGTTTGATGAAGTCCACCATTGAGCACTTGAACCAAATATATATACCTGCAACTTGTCCTCAACAACCAAGATACACAATCATATGGTGATAATATATAAAGTTAGCACATATAATAGCATAATCCATCAATATTCATAACAAATATGCCCATGGGATAACAATTCAAATATTTGCGATACATTAATTGGATGAGAAAATAGTATTTCTATTAAAATGTAATCAACAAAAGTGTATGAATGACAAACCAATGTCTCAGCACATTCAAAACAGAGAAACTAAGTCCCTTCCATATGGGCCTCCACCACTTCAATCCTCGACCACAGGTAAGCTCATATAAGAGAGACAATGAGGTTCTCCATCAAATAGGGAAGATCTTGGGGGATGAACAATGTGTTCAGACTTAAAAGGACAAAGGGATGCAAAATCAATATGAAGTGAATAATTTCTCCAGAGTAACTTTGATTTCAAAGTTGTTTTCTTACTTCCCTTCCACATCTTGGATATGGCCCATTTATATCCTTCAAATTGAATTGAAGGGACAAGTTAGAACATTTCTAGTATATGGAAGGTCAAGGATTATGGATCTCGTGACTTGAGATGGAAACCCAACACCATTTTTAATTTTGGGCATAAAACCCGATGTATGCGGGCTGTAATGGTGCAACCTACGTATACACATGCTATATAACTGTTAGGGCATGTATATGTGGAAACATATGTTTTTTAGCTCTAGGAATTGCAAAAAGGGGACTTCAAGTATGCATAGGGAAATGGAAAAGGCCTTCTGAGCAAGTTGCATGGGGTGAGGCAAATCTTGTTATAACATAGGCCAACTTAATAGTTGATGGGTTATATAATGGCCCATTAGGTAGTTAAAAGGAAATAATATAATAATAAGGGGTAGTTTTCATAGACCCCTAAGAATATTAATGAGAAAGTATGAATACACATAAGTGTCATTGTAATGAGACATGTCAAACGTATTGTTTTTTAGCAAGCATGGATCATGGAGTGATTCCTACCAGAAGAAGTATTTGATGGTGTTACATGTTGATTAAAAGAGATGGAAGCCCTCCTCACAACATTTTTTTGAATATTGTTTGGCTAAGACAAGATAGGCGTGATTATCACCCTAATTTATAGCCTTATTGCAAGTTCAATTAACCTTCAAGATATTAAACTTAAAGACCAACTTCTTCTTTTTTATTATTTATCAAATGCAAACTGAAATAAAAAAATTCTAATTTTTTAAAATAACAATTTAAACAAGAAGAAAAATCACATAATCTGATAGAAATAAGAAAGACCAAGAGATTTGAAAAACCATCAATGATTTTATTCATTCATTCTGTAACATCCAATACACTTCACATACTTTCAAAGTATGTATCAAAGAAAGTCTAGAAGCCTAGGGTAACACACACATAGGCCACTGATGCCTTCAGATCAGACCAAGAATGATGTAAATATAAGCCAACCATCACAACTTGCACTCTATTATAAATCTGCATAATAATCCTATTTAGCACCGATAAATTAATCCAGAAACCAAAAAAAGTTTGCATACTATCAAACAAACAATCAACCTGGAATCATATCATAATTCAATGCTTCTTGTTCCTAGATTTTCGTCACCTTCAACAGAACCTGCTATCACAAGAAGTGTCTTAGCTTAGAAATCAAAGATGAATGAAGTAGTAATGAAATCTCACTTGGAAGTAAGAGCAAACCTTATTAGAGCAATGCATTCCTCCCCTTTCTACTTTTGTCCAACTTACCTCCTCTTAATATATCCAAGGTAGTTGAATCACTCACCACTTCTAGTTAACTTATTAACTAACAATTAGTTAGTTAATAGGAGAGTTGTCAAGTAAGTTAATAAATAATAATAATAATAATAATATGATAAGGGTATTAAATAAAACTAATAAGTGGGGACCCCTAATTCTCTTTAATGAATTAATAAATAATTTCATCCTTGTATATTCCACCTTGAAAGCATGACGTATCAATATTTCCACATCATAGAATCCATCTCATTATCATGCATAAGATGAAATAATCATAAGATCCCCTTGTCAATCCATGTGGAAATTATGCAATTTATCAAAATCTATCCATTTCATAAATTTTTCCAAACATGAAGCATATAAAATATAAGGCT
>ML805763.1:0-12666 GCA_009831015.1 Picea engelmannii
ATTGATGATCACTTGAAGAAAGATTAAGAATGTTTTAATAGACTTAAAATTGTTTAAGCACAATAACAACTGATTCACCCCCCCTCTCTGTTGTCTTAGTAATTTCAACAGAGTGACCGGCTTTGGTTGGGGGCGATCCCTAGCTAAGAGGACTTGGTAGCTAGGATCTTCTTATGGTTTCCCTGGCTAGAGATTGACTTGTAGTAGCTTGTGATAAGCTGTTGGTATGTACATGTACATCATCTTATATATATATGAAGTGTTCTCGCTGTCCAAATTTTGTGTACTTATAGATTTGAATTTCAACATGTTATCTCCATGACTAGGTAGATTCTAGTGTTGATTATGTTTTAACACATATATAGAAGATAAGAGGGAAGATTTACTGTAGTTATAGTCTGCTGCAATAAGACATGTTAGATCTGTTATATGCTTGGAAAGTGTCCCTTAAGGGTTGTAGCCTTGTGGTGTTGAAGTACACTTGAATGGTATTGATTTTCTTGGGATGCCTTCTAAATTCGGGTTGAAGAGAAGTGAAATATTTATGTGGTAAAGTCATATTTCAGATTCATCCCTAACACTGAAAGTTCATAGGAAATAGATTACGAGGTCTTCCAGGTTGAGGTGAAATTTCCAAATTTGCAATAAAAGGCATTTTCTTTAAATTTCAAGAGGTTCATGAGGAGATTCAAGAAGAATATGGTTAGGGTTTTCCCTAGGAAGACAAGGGATGTTAGGGTTTGGATGAAACCCTAGTGGAGCAAAGGGAAGACTTGAGCTTGTAGTTCTTGTCAATGAAGATGACTAGGGTTTTGTGGCATTTGGAAATCGTAGTGCTACTTGGAGTGCTTGATGTGGAGAAGATAGTGGGAGACTATCTTTTTTTCTCTTGTACGCTTGTGGGATTCGAGTGTCAATGCCAAAGAAGTCTTGTCGATGCTTTGTACTTGCTTGTTGTGGATCTTTAGTGGAGCGATCGTCTTTGGTTTGGAGAGATTCCTAGCTAGGAGTCGGTTGCTAGGGTTTGCGATTTTGACTTTTATTGGCTTGTATTAAGCTATTGGTATGTACTTGTACTTCCTCTTATTTATATATATGATGTGTTCCAATTGTCTAAGCTTTGTGTACTTGCAGATCTTATTTTCAGCTAATGTTACCATGATGATCGATTAGTTTCTAGTGTCGATTATGCATTCTGGTTTGCAATAACAGTGAGCAATTTTTGTTTAGTGATTTAACAAACATATAGAAGCTAAATTAGTAGATTTATTGCTTGAGCCATAAACCATAGGCCTATGGCATCTCCTTCTTGCCAACATGGATATTGCTCTATGGAATTAAGTGTAATGTCTCTGCAATTCACAATTACACTGAGTTCAAGCATTGTGATATAAATTCATCAACTAGGATGAATGGCTCTGTTCTGGATTTGGTTTCAAGGCTTGGTTTGCTTGCTTGTAATGCTGCGATGAATGTCCACCCAAAGATCAAGTCCACTCTCTTTCTATCATGCCAACCAAATATGCCATCCTATTTATTTAAATGTCAAACCTAGCACTCGAATGTTATGCCAATTGAAACACACTATGTACAAGGGAGGCTCGATGCCCCCAGGTGTGTAATGTCTGATGAAATTTTGTTTTTTGTTCACCTCTATGCTGATTACCACAAACAACCTGGTTTTGTTATAGAATCAGACCTCTTGGCCCTTTCACTCTGACCCAGCAAGGGTTCTTGAATTACCAATCATGGTATTCAACTCATGTAATTTTGTTACCTTTAATAAAATTATTCAATTTTTTCCTTGGGGAAAAATATATTATGTAAAATGTATTATACTTGGTGTATATTAAATATATTCTATATTATAATTTAGATGTATATTATATTATTATATATTATACAAACAATATAAATATATTTTTTATAATTGATTTTTTTTAATATAAAAATTAAAAAAAAATATAAATTTTAAATATATATCATCTATCTATGTTACTTTATATTAAAAACTATACTTATATTTATAAAATATCTATATTAAAAACTTTATAAAGTATCTATGTTTTATCTACTATATACTTTATGTTTAATAGTAGTAGTATATACTTTATAAGTTTATATTTATCTATAGTATATACTAAGTATAGATATTTACCTTTGAAAGTCATATAAATTAACATATATATTTTTAAAATATCTATATTATGAACTATATTAAATATAAATATAGAGTATCTACATTAAAAACTTTATATCTATATTACTTTATATTAGAAACTATGCACTAATCTAAGATCCGCTGATATAGTTTTTACTATAAAACTTTATCAAACTTTGAGCATTGATGGGGCATTTGGATTGGGACTAGGAAGCATGGGTATCAAACGGAGCAAGCGACAACACGACGCCACCTAATACTTTAGCTGCTTTTTGAATCGTAACAAGGTAGCCAGGGAACCATTTAATCGAATATCGAAGCGATCGACTGCCCTTCCCGTTCGCATAAGGCGACATTTCCAAAATGAGTTTCACCTTGGCTTACACAACGGCTAAAAATATTTTTTTGGATTTTTCATTGCGGCAGTTTTTCAACAAACCCTAATCCAACATAAACCTTGAACAAAAATATCACATAAAGACAAGTTAACCCATGAACAAGAGAACACGAGATATTGTGCCCTTATGCAAAAGAATCTCTCAGTAATCAATCCAAGATGATGATAGGGGGTTATGGGCCCATATAAATGCCTAGGTTGGCCTTAGCCACCTAGTACAATATAAAATAATGTTGACTAGATTGGCTATTAAACCATAACTTAGTAATACAATAATGAGGGCACTAAGCCATAATGTTAAGTAACTCCAAGTCAAGATTACTATCATTTCCACCCAAAAATGGTAAAAGTACAAAAAATATAAAATAGTAAGTGTGAACATTGTGAGTGCCAAAGGCATCTCCAAGTAGCAGGAAGAGTGCATGGGATGTAAATATGGCTTTATAAGAGATATATTGAGGCACAAGAAGGCCTAGGAGAGTGAAGGTGGGCAAAAGGATGAAAGTAAAACATGGGCAAGGGTCTGAAGAAGGCCTAGGCACAAATTGAGGTTTCTGTAATACAGATGTTTTTTCTTTTATGGATGTAGCAATTAAGCTTTATGCTAATCTCCATTTTCTTGGGAAGTATCTTGGATCAGCTGATCTGGGGGACGGGTGCAAAGCTCTGCCATGCACCTAATTCTGTATTTTATAGACTTTGTATAATTGACCCAGATTTTGCAAAAGAAAGGGTCAAAAAATTAAAAAGCCATGTAGAATTCTTTTCTACGAATTTGTGGAATCAGGTATCAATGCATGCTTGTTTAGTCTTTTTCTTCCTTAAATATCTCGGTTGAATTGCTTTGATAGGCAGTGAATTTGAAATGTTTTCCGTAACAGACTTTTCTTCTTATATGCTCCTTGGATCTTTTAAAAATATTTTTGCCTATTTTTACAATATTGTAGAATGGATGGGAGCACTTCAGCATCAGAAAGGCAGCATCGGATAAAGAATTTCAGTAGCCCAGATAGTGGAATTTTTATTTTTCTTATTTCAACTCGGGCAGGGGGGCTTGGAATCAATTTGGTGAGTATACCTTGCTGCGATCTAATTTAAAATATTATTTAAAATAATTTTAATGGTTATATAATTTATGGATGGCCATGCTTTGCAAAATGTTCTTCTGATTATCTAACAATAATTAACTTATGTGGAACAGCCAAGTGCGGATACAGTTATTATATATGGTAGGTTTCTTTGTTCAATAATATTTGGGAAATTTTGCATACAGTTTAAGTTCAAATTTATTGTTTTCGAAGATATAAATGTTAGGTTGCTTCATTCATATGCGAGTCTCCTTTTCCTTGATTCTTTCTATTCTTTGTAATACTCTTTTTGTCATGCAGATCCAGATTTCAATCCTTTTGTTGATCTACAAGCTCAATCACGAGCTCACAGGATAGGCCAAGAAAAACCTGTGATTGTATATCAATTAATAACAAAGTGTTCCGTTGAGGAGAGAATATTGCAGCGGTCAAGAAGAAAGCTGGCTTTGGAGAATCTGGTGATGAATCCTTGTAAAAATGAAACTTTCAAAGAATTGCATGAAATACTACTACATGGTGCACAGAATATTCTGGATGAAAAGGATATTGCAGCCACATCTATCCATTATACTGATGAAGATATAGAAATCCTTCTTAATAGAGACATTAAGGTTGGTGAAAAGGATGCTTCAGATTTGAATGGCTACCTTGGTGCCATTCAAGGTATGTCAATGGTTCAAGATGAAGAGGCAAAACCAGCAGTGAACGGAAAGCAATGGGAAGAGCTTCTTGGACCAATTACTGACCCTGCAGATGAGGAGGAGGAGCTGGGGAGGGGAAAGAGACAAAGGAAGGAAGTAACATATACTTGCGATCCTATATCAGATGATGATGAAGAGTATTCACCCTCCACTAGTAACTCTAGCGAGGAAAGCAGTTCTCCATGCGAGTACAGTATCACAAAGAATCCACATAAAGTAACAAGTGTTCCAGAAACATCTTTGGAGCAGCAGGAACAAAAACCTGAAATTGGTTCTTTTGCAGGGAGTGAAGCCGTGCATGGACTTCACTCCAAGACTTTAAGTATGTCAACTGAGAGTGGTTATTCATCCAGATCCTTACATGTGCTCACTCCAACAGATGCTAGCATTTCTTTTGGAAGTTCAACTACTAAACAAAAACCATTCAATTTAGCTTCGACTTTGTTGTCTGGATATACATGCTTGAATTCAGCAGGTCATATTAGTCATAACAGGAATGATCCTTCGACATCATTTTCAACGTTTACTGCAGCTGGTTTCAGGGAGGGATATGACCAGACTGTGAAGCAGAAAATGCAGTCTACATTCTTAGCAACAGAACATTATCCAAATGAGCAACACACTATGATTGAAAGCTCTTTTAAAACGGGTGTGATTTTTAGTGGGAGCACTGGGTTAGATGTAGGTAAAACAGGTCAGTTACCTGTAAGGAAACGTTTTGAATGCTTCCAAGATCAGCTTGTTGAAACAGGGATATCTGGATATCCTCCATCACATGTTAATTATGCCAATAGAGCAGAATGTAGCAAATTACTGTTTCCAGCTTCAATGAAGAAGTTCCAATCCTCAATACATGATCAAGGCCAACCTTCAATCTTGCAAAGTCTTGATCCAGCAGACAAGTTCAAAGTCCCTCACAAGGCTGATCTCTCGCATAAGAGGATGCTGAGTTGTTCTCAAATTCCCCAAGATCCTACTGCTCGAGACTCTCATTCAAGGGAGCAACTCATTGCACCGCAAAGACATCCATTGATTTCACAAATTGAGAAAAGGGCAGATGCAATTTTGGAGAGAGTATCGCAAATAACACCAAAGAGTAGTGCAACTGTCAAGGATTTCAAGCATGTTAGTGCAGATGACATGAGTAGGAGATCAACTTTGATTACAGATACAAGTTCTTCCCCAAATTTGGGGCATTTGAGTGAAAACTCTCTGCCAGATATGAAACTTGACACAATCAAGCAGAATAACCATTTATCTCATCCGATTAAGAGAGAACCTGGTTTAACATGAGGCATTTTCATGAGTACAGTTTCAATCTATTACTGCAAAAATCTTGCCTTGTATTATTGTTCAACTGATTTTTGTAATATATAATGTACCTATACATGCATGCCAATTTCTGTAGCATGTTTCCTGTTGTAATTAATATTGCATGGGTGCGGCAGGCTAAATGCAGGTCTGCAAGATGCTGTGGCAAGGGCCGAAACTATTCCAACTACATGTGCAGCAATGCAGTTAGTTTCCTTTGTATAGGAAGGGGTCATTGAGATATGGGCGTGGCAGGTATGGATACAGCTGATGTTGGCATAGAAGAAGCAATGCAATCCTGGTTGTAATGATAGTCTTATTTGGAATTCTAAATTCCAGCTAAAAGCAAAAATCGTTGGCATTCCATCTCACGTGAAATTTTGTACGATTTAAAATATTTATATTAATTAGGAAATCAGAGCAGATATCAGCTTTTTCGGCATTAATAGCAGCAAGATGGGTAGAGGCATATGAAAAATGGCAGTACAAATGTTACTTAGCCATGACCACTTTAAGAGTACTTTGGTTTTGTGGAAGTGCTTGTCCTAAATGTTTAATGTAAGAAACATTATTTATAGTACATTTTTGCAATCGTGTGCCTTTAATTGAAGGCCTGATATATAATGTTGTTTGAAAATAACACATCCCAGGGTCTAAGGCTGAATTGCCGCCCGGTTCAAAATCTTATGATAAAGCCATTTCTGCATAAAGAACCTTTTTGCCAAATTCAGGTTCGAATTTCCATTTATTGTCCTCACAAGTAGGTGGCTTATGGTATCTGTAGTCTTCCATATCCATATGTAAAACAGAATGTGAGGCACATCATATGTGGGACATGATATCAGCTTTACAGGTTTTTTGCACCAAGTATGCCAAGCCTTTACATTACCACTATGAAATTATATAGTTCAATAAAAATGATGATAATGCTTACAATGTTTTGAGTGTAGGCTGACACAATTATTAATGCAAGCCGTTGAAATGAAAGGGGAGTGGTTGGATTCCAATGAGGTTGCGGCCAGCTAGTTATCAACAAAATATAAGTTATGCGATAGCCTTTGTGTGATACAATGAAGCCTATTAAATTGGGATTATTATAGCTAGAGGGTTCTTTTGTACTCGTGTAACTAAAGCCTCTGGGATTATTATAGCTAGAGGGTTCTATTGTACTAGTTTCCTTAGGTGATCATTAGATGAGTCGAAAATGAAGCCTTTGATATGTAAGTGATTGATCTTATCGTTTAGCTTAAAAATTGGTCTCTTAATTGAAAGTAGAGACTTTTGTTCTTTGCCTAATGAATGTCACCACCTAAATCATTTTAGCTTATTGCTCTTTGATAAGCTGCCTTTGTTTGTGTCCATTGATCAATTTTTTTCAAGGTTTCTTTATTCTCTTCTCAAGTTGAAATTTACTTAAATCCATCTTCAGTATGTTCTAGGGCTGTGTTCATATCTAACATATTTCTCATGGCTATTTTTCCCAAGACTTTTGTTTCATTGTGTTCACATTGATGAGGGTTAATCCATGAATCTGTCTCACTTCTTGGCAATCAGGCCATGTGTAAATGGTTTTCATAGACCCTCGATCGAGGAATAATCTTGAACAAGGTTTTTGGCTTAAACATTGGTCTCTTAATTGAAAGTAGAGACTTTTGTTCTTTGCCTAATGAATGTCACCGCCTAAATCATTTTAGCTTATTGCTCTTTGATAAGCTGCCCTTTGTTTGTGTCCATTGATCAATTTTTTTCAAGGTTTCTTCTTCTCTTCTCAAGTTGAAATTTACTTAAATCCATCTTCAGTATGTTCCAGGGCGGTGTTCATATCTAACATATTTCTCATGGCTATTTTTCCCAAGACTTTTGTTTCATTGTGTTCACATTGATGAGGGTTAATCCATGAAACTGTCTCACTTTTTGGCAAGCAGGCCATGTTTCAAATATTAAATATTAATTAGTCACTTTAGAAAAATAATACAAAATATAATTTTCCCAAAAAAATTAAAACAAAAACTGGGATAATCTGCATTCTGTGTAGAATGTGTTAACATACATTTAACACTATAATATTTGTTGAGAAAGATTTAACACTAACATAGTTGTTGAGAGTATGTAAAATGTCAAATTTTCATCATCACATTTCAATAGAAAGTGGGACACATTTCATGGATTTACATATGAATTGTATAACATTGATATACTGTGGTCTGTCTAAATCATGTTGCATGACATCACATAATCATGATCTTCTTTACTAAGTTTAATACATTTTTTTTGCCACCTTAGATTTCATATTTATTTCACAATATTTTATTTATGAGAACCTTACTTTGAACCTTGATGTCACACACTATGGGAGTTGACCCTAGTGTTTCTAGAGGGTGTAGCCTCTAGAAGTCCACATGGAGTTGTTAATGTTTATGCCATTATTATAGTTCTTTGCATTTCAATAGATAAGAGCATCATAAGAACAATATCACTAAGAAATACACATTCACAAGAGACACATCATTTATCCTGGGAAACCCTCTAGGAGAAGAAAACCCAACAAAAACTTCCTTATCATAAATTACTAATACAATGTTCAAGAAATAACTCAAACCAATACATATAGTCCTCTCCAAGAGATGTGCCACTCTTCTCCTCTCTCCAACTGGTAATTGCAGCTTGCCTCATAAGAGAATGAGCAAGTGAGTTGTATGTTAAAGTGAGGTGCTAGCCTCCTATATATACAAAACTGACACATGTGAAAGGGTTTCACTGGTAGGGCCGACCTCTCACTCTAGGTGGGTAAACCTACCTTTAAATTAATTCTGGGTCTCAATAAAAACTGTTGGGGCTGACTTCTTATTTTGCCTATTACAATTGTCCGATGACCAATCTGTAAAATGGATTTGGTCCTAATACAATTACCAACATGATTAATCCACAATGGGGATTAATTTAATGAATAAAATAACAATAATAATAAGAATACCCTTAGCAGTTACATTATTTCAACACTCCCCCTTAATAAGAAGGGTCTTCTTCAACATAATCAGGCGAGAGAGGTTTGCATCATCAGTGGCATCAGGAGGGCAGTATCGTCAATATCATCTTGAAACATTGGCTAGCATATTTACGAGTCATCGAAAGTTTTCTTCATCGACAACATTAACATTCTCGAAAGAATGCCATCATCATCTGCATAGAAAATGTATCAGTAAAAATGATACCTCATCACAACACTAGGCTGGCACATCAGAGTACTACACTAGCTCAATGTCACAGCGGTTAAGCTGGTAGCTCAGTGTCAGTCACATCTTGCTTTATGTCTAACAACGAGGTTAGAAGCAAGGAATCATCAACATCTCTCTTTACGTCTAACAATGAGATCAGAAGTGAGGAATCATCTTGCTTTACGTCTAACAACTAGGTTAGAAGCAAGGAATACATCATCATCTCGCTTTACGTCTAACAACTAGGTTAGAAGCAATGAATCATCTTGCTTTACGTCTAACAATGAGGTCAGAAGCAAGGAACACATCAACATCTCGCTTTGCGTCTAACAACTAGGTCAGAAACGAGGAATCATCTTGCTTTACGTCTAACAACTAGGTCAGAAGCAAGGAATCCTTACGTCTAATAGCGAGGTCAGAAGCAATGACTCATCTTGCTTTACGTCTAATAGCGAGGTCAAAAGCAAGGAACACACAACGTCATGCTTTATGTCTAACAACGAGGTCAGAAGCAAGGAATAAATATATATACTCCCCCTTTCAGGGAGGGTCCTTTCGGACTTTACCAAGCTTATCTCGAAAGTGTTCAAACTTTACATGAGATAGAGGTTTGGTCAATATGTCAACAACCTGTTCATCCATGTTAATGTACTGGAGCTTCAAGGTTCCTCTCTGTACCATGTCGCGGATGAAATGATAACGGATCTCTATGTGCTTCGACCTGTCGTGGAATACATGATTCTTTGTTATCTTTATGCAGCTCTGGTTGTCACATAGAATCACGGTTGCTCTCATCTCCAAGTCAAATAGGCCTGTCAACAACTTTCGAAGCCATATAGTTTCGCAACTAGCAGAACATGCGACAATGTACTCTGCTTCCGCTGTGTTGAGAGCAACATTGGATTGCTTCCTACTCTGCCACGAGATCATGGCTGATCCCAAACTGAAACAACATGCGGAAATGTTTTTTCTGTCTACAACGCTTCCTGTCCAATCTGCATCAATATATCCACTCAATGTGAAGTCATGATCTCTATCATAGCTGAGACCATAATCCATTGTACCTTTAAGGTATCTTATCACATGTTTCGCAACCACTAGGTGAACACGTTTGGGCTCTACCAGAAACTGACTCAAGGTGTTCACTGCAAAACAGATGTCTGGTCTGGTGTTCGTCAGGGACATCAGTGATCCAATAATTTGTATGTACAGTGTGGCATCTATCAAATCTGATGAAGTATCGACCAACAGCTTCAGCTTCGCTTCCATGGGTGTATTCATGGACTTGCATTCTAACATGTCGAATCTCTTTAAAATTTCGGCCGTGTACTTCCCTTGGTTAAGGAAGATTATTTCTGGACTCTGCCATACCTCAAGGCCTAAGAAATAATGCATTAGACCAAGGTCTTTCATTTCAAATTCTGTGGCAAGTCTCTGTTTACATTCAACGATGAACTTTTATTCTCTAGTTAAGAATAAGTCATCCACATACAGTAGTAGGATTACTGGTTCATTATCCATAATTTTGAAGTAGAGATTTGAGTCTGCTTTACTCTTGCTAAAGCCTAAGCTCATCAAGAAATTGTCTATACGGCCATACCAAGCTCTGGAAGCTTGCTTCAATCCTTATAAGGCTTTCTTCAATCGGCAGACATGAGACTTCTTGTCTTCAACCTCAAATCCTTGTGGTTGCTCTATATACACTTCCTCTTCGATAATACCATTCATGAAAGCTGTCTTCACGTCCATCTAGTGCAGCTTCCATTTCATCTTGGCAACAAGAGCTACAATGGTTCTGATCGAAGTGTATCTGGCCACAGGAGCGAATGTCTCTTTATAGTCAATGCATTCATTTTGGGAAAAGCCACGAGCGACAAATCTTGCTTTATATTTCTCAATACTTCCATCAACAACATGTTTATTTTGAAGAGCCATTTTAATGATACCACATCCTTATTTTTTGGTCTGGGAACTATTTCCCAAACATCATTCTTTATTATGGATTGGTATTCTTCTGTCATGGCATCTGTCCATTCCTTCTTTTGAATGGCCTTTTCAAAGCATGTAGGTTCTGTTGTCGTCCTAATACACACTTGCAAACGTGAGCAAAGTCCAGCTCACTTAGTGTGTTCTTGGAGGCACAATGCCTAGGTTCACAGTCCACACTGTCACCTTGACTGGAACCTCTTCCTTCTAAGCTTACTCCTAGGGAAGCCAAGGGGGGTAGACTTTAGTTACTAGATATGATTTAACTTTAAAGTTCTAGGAGTTGGTTTTAATTTGTTAAAAGGCTTGGGGGAAAACTAACCTAAGATGCCAAAGCAGCAAATGCAAAGTGCAAGATTAAATGACAAGTAACCCTTTTCCTAAGTCAACTATGACTAGTGCTTAAGGTTGGGCAAGGGGTCAATTAAGTTTGAAGGTGGTTTAATTACAAAAATATTACAAGTAAAAATATGTTGAAACTATCCCCACAAACAAGCATACAATTACTTACAATAAAGAATAAGAGATGTTACAACAATTACACAAAGATACAAATAAACAAGATATACAATGATGCCCAAAATGAGAGTTTATGAAATATTTAACTCAAGATCAATCACATAAGTCAAGCATGCCCCAATAGCACTTACTCTATTGGATTGTTTTTCAATGGAAACCACTAAAGCACTTAAGATACAAGAAGATGATGCCTCCCCAAATGGAATACTCAACTTCTTCTTGATCACACCATAAAGCATAAAAAAACTGTGTAGTTTTGTAAACTCCAATGCTCATAAAAATTTAAAACATTTAGAAAGACAAACCATAAGATTGCAATTAAGACTTGTAAACATGAAAGTGCTTGCAATGTGTGTTCCTAAACATTCATCTAAGATCCCCCAACACACATGGACTGTCTATGCAACTAGGTGGTTAGGAGTTTCTTAAAAAATAAGTAAATTTTATTTTTCCCTCCCCCTAACTATGTTTGGAGCCTTAAACCTCCTCCTCCTATAGCCAAATAACTGTCGGGTGCTCAAGATAGTAAGACAACGAGGCCCACCATAGCGTCCACGGTCAGCCCTGACAGTAAGAGTACTTCTCGAAAATGACACCCACCTGGAGCGTCACGAGACGGTCCCCCGCCACTTCCTTCCGTTGTTTTCCTCAAACCCATTTTAGATGGTGGAGATGGTTGAATTAGGCTATCCTAAGTTGTCTAAAATATTATTATGACTCGCGGGTGAGTCTTTAGGTGTGTTTGGAGTGTTTTAGAAGTATTTTAAATGTCCGAAAAGTGTGATTTATGCCCAAAACTGAAACTGTAAAGTGCTTGAAATGATGTGTTGTGAAAGTAAAGATTTAAACCATAAACACATGAACATGAATGTAATAGATCATAAGATAAACTTGATTAACACATCTGTATCATTCATCATCCATAACATGTAACTTTGCAAGGAAATAAAGCAAGGGCAAGAACAACTTGCCAACAATTATAGCAAATATAGAAATTTAAAACCACTTAACCATGTATGTTATTGCATATATGAAATGTGTTAAGTGAAATAGAGACTTGCTGAAATAAAGATTTAGGTCCTACACCATTCAAATATCCATGAACAAGAATGAAAGTATGAGAGTTATGAATGCCCAAGAAATAAGATTGCTTTAAGATATAAATTTAACCATGTATTCTCTCTCATCTAAGGCACCATGCTTAAAGTGAAAATATTTGCAAGAAGAAAACTCAAAGCATGTAAATGTAAATATGCCTTAAGGGCTTAAACTAAGATGATATGATAAA
>ML805763.1:18353-31751 GCA_009831015.1 Picea engelmannii
TTTCACTTATTAGCTTAACCCTCCATATTATCCATTGTATGCATGCTATTGTGTTGAGTTTTTTGCAGGTTGAACCTCAAGGGTTTCATTAAATGTGCCTTGGGTAAAAGTTTATTCTTTGAGACTCTCATACACTCCAAGCAAGCTTCTCATATTGCTTCTTCTTCTTATATTTCTGTTGCAGCCCATATTTCAGCTAGCATACTTACTCTTATGGTCACAAAAACTTAAAATTTTTCATAAAATTTCTAAGGCAAAATTTTGCCCTAAAAAGCGAAATTTTTCCAAGCTTGTATTTTTGTGTGTAGCTCTCCTAGCAAGGGAAACCTTGTTGCTTTTGCAGGTATATCAGATCTGATTTGGAGAGGCTTGGCTACATCAAGAGGACCACACAACACTAGAAAATCCATCTAAGGGATTGGTAGCTATCTCTTTAACCTTCTCTTTCATTTCAGAAATTTTTAATTGCCTACACCTTGGGAGAGTCACCCCCAAAATCGTATGGCTAGGATGTTATAGATATGTGATGGTTTATATGTTTCAAATGGATTAGTATGCTCTAGAATAATCATTTTTATCATATCATCTTAGTTTAAGCCCTTAAGGCATATTTACATTTACATGCTTTGAGTTTTCTTCTTGCAAATATTTTCACTTTAAGCATGGTGCCTTAGATGAGAGAGAATACATGGTTAAATTTATATCTTAAAGCAATCTTATTTCTTGGGCATTCATAACTCTCATACTTTCATTCTTGTTCATGGATATTTGAATGGTGTAGGACCTAAATCTTTATTTCAGCAAGTCTCTATTTCACTTAACACATTTCATATATGCAATAACATACATGGTTAAGTGGTTTTAAATTTCTATATTTGCTATAATTGTTGGCAAGTTGTTCTTGCCCTTGCTTTATTTCCTTGCAAAGTTACATGTTATGGATGATGAATGATACAGATGTGTTAATCAAGTTTATCTTATGATCTATTACATTCATGTTCATGTGTTTATGGTTTAAATCTTTACTTTCACAACACATCATTTCAAGCACTTTACAGTTTCAGTTTTGGGCATAAATCACACTTTTCGGACATTTAAAATACTTCTAAAACACTCCAAACACACCTAAAGACTCACCCGCGAGTCATAATAATATTTTAGACAACTTAGGATAGCCTAATTCAACCATCTCCACCATCTAAAATGGGTTTGAGGAAAACAACGGAAGGAAGTGGCGGGGGACCGTCTCGTGACGCTCCAGGTGGGTGTCATTTTCGAGAAGTACTCTTACTGTCAGGGCTGACCGTGGACGCTATGGTGGGCCTCGTTGTCTTACTATCTTGAGCACCCGACAGTTATTTGGCTATAGGAGGAGGAGGTTTAAGGCTCCAAACATAATTAGGGGGAGGGAAAAATAAAATTTACTTATTTTTTAAGAAACTCCTAACCACCTAGTTGCATAGACAGTCCATGTGTGTTGGGGGATCTTAGATGAATGTTTAGGAACACACATTGCAAACACTTTCATGTTTACAAGTCTTAATTGCAATCTTATGGTTTGTCTTTCTAAATGTTTTAGATTTTTATGAGCATTGGAGTTTACAAAACTACACAGTTTTTTATGCTTTATGGTGTGATCAAGAAGAAGTTGAGTATTCCATTTGGGGAGGCATCATCTTCTTGTATCTTAAGTGCTTTAGTGGTTGCCATTGAAAAACAATCCAATAGAGTAAGTGCTATTGGGGCATGCTTGACTTATGTGATTGATCTTGAGTTAAATATTTCATAAACTCTCATTTTGGGCATCATTGTATATCTTGTTTATTTGTATCTCTGTGTAATTGTTGTAACATCTCTTATTCTTTATTGTAAGTAATTGTATGCTTGTTTGTGGGGATAGTTTCAACATATTTTTACTTGTAATATTTTTCTAATTGAACCACCTTCAAACTTAATTGACCCCTTGCCCAACCTTAGGCACTAGTCATAGTTGACTTAGGGAAAGGGTTACTTGTCATTTAATCTTGCACTTTGCATTTGCTACTTTAGCATCTTAGGTTAGTTTTCCCCCAAGCCTTTTAACAAATTAAAACCAACTCCTAGAACTTTAAAGTTAAATCATATCTAGTAACTAAAGTCTACCCCCCTTGGCTTCCCTATGAGTAAGCTTAGAAGGAAGAGGTTCCAGTCAAGGTGACAGTGTGGACTGTGAACCTAGGCATTGTGCCTCCAAGGACACACTAAGTGAGTTGGACTTTGCTCACGTTTGCAAGTGTGTATTAGGACGACAACAGAACCTACATGCTTTGAAAAGGCCATTCAAAAGAAGGAATGGGCAGATGCCATGACAAAAGAATACCAATCCATAATAAAGAATGATGTTTGGGAAATAGTTCCCAGACCAAAAAATAAGGATGTGGTATCATTAAAATGGCTCTTCAAAATAAACATGTTGTTGATGGAAGTATTGAGAAATATAAAGCAAGATTTGTCGCTCGTGGCTTTTCCCAAAATGAATGCATTGACTATAAAGAGACATTCGCTCCTGTGGCCAGATACACTTCGATCAGAACCATTGTAGCTCTTGTTGCCAAGATGAAATGGAAGCTGCACTAGATGGACGTGAAGACAGCTTTCATGAATGGTATTATCGAAGAGGAAGTGTATATAGAGCAACCACAAGGATTTGAGGTTGAAGACAAGAAGTCTCATGTCTGCCGATTGAAGAAAGCCTTATAAGGATTGAAGCAAGCTTCCAGAGCTTGGTATGGCCGTATAGACAATTTCTTGATGAGCTTAGGCTTTAGCAAGAGTAAAGCAGACTCAAATCTCTACTTCAAAATTATGGATAATGAACCAGTAATCCTACTACTGTATGTGGATGACTTATTCTTAACTAGAGAATAAAAGTTCATCGTTGAATGTAAACAGAGACTTGCCACAGAATTTGAAATGAAAGACCTTGGTCTAATGCATTATTTCTTAGGCCTTGAGGTATGGCAGAGTCCAGAAATAATCTTCCTTAACCAAGGGAAGTACACGGCCGAAATTTTAAAGAGATTCGACATGTTAGAATGCAAGTCCATGAATACACCCATGGAAGCGAAGCTGAAGCTGTTGGTCGATACTTCATCAGATTTGATAGATGCCACACTGTACATACAAATTATTGGATCACTGATGTCCCTGACGAACACCAGACCAGACATCTGTTTTGCAGTGAACACCTTGAGTCAGTTTCTGGTAGAGCCCAAACGTGTTCACCTAGTGGTTGCGAAACATGTGATAAGATACCTTAAAGGTACAATGGATTATGGTCTCAGCTATGATAGAGATCATGACTTCGCATTGAGTGGATATATTGATGCAGATTGGACAGGAAGCGTTGTAGACAGAAAAAACACTTCCGCATGTTGTTTCAGTTTGGGATCAGCCATAATCTCGTGGCAGAGTAGGAAGCAATCAAATGTTGCTCTCAACACAGCGGAAGCAGAGTACATTGTCGCATGTTCTGCTAGTTGCGAAACTATATGGCTTCGAAAGTTGTTGACAGGCCTATTTGACTTGGAGATGAGAGCAACCGTGATTCTATGTGACAACCAGAGCTGCATAAAGATAACAAAGAATCATGTATTCCACGACAGGTCGAAGCACATAGAGATCCGTTATCATTTCATCCGCGACATGGTACAGAGAGGAACCTTGAAGCTCCAGTACATTAACATGGATGAACAGGTTGTTGACATATTGACCAAACCTCTATCTCATGTAAAGTTTGAACACTTTCGAGATAAGCTTGGTAAAGTCCGAAAGGACCCTCCCTGAAAGGGGGAGTATATATATTTATTCCTTGCTTCTGACCTCGTTGTTAGACATAAAGCATGACGTTGTGTGTTCCTTGCTTTTGACCTCGCTATTAGACGTAAAGCAAGATGAGTCATTGCTTCTGACCTCGCTATTAGACGTAAGGATTCCTTGCTTCTGACCTAGTTGTTAGACGTAAAGCAAGATGATTCCTCGTTTCTGACCTAGTTGTTAGACGCAAAGCGAGATGTTGATGTGTTCCTTGCTTCTGACCTCATTGTTAGACGTAAAGCAAGATGATTCATTGCTTCTAACCTAGTTGTTAGACGTAAAGCGAGATGATGATGTATTCCTTGCTTCTAACCTAGTTGTTAGACGTAAAGCAAGATGATTCCTCACTTCTGATCTCATTGTTAGACGTAAAGAGAGATGTTGATGATTCCTTGCTTCTAACCTCGTTGTTAGACATAAAGCAAGATGTGACTGACACTGAGCTACCAGCTTAACCGCTGTGACATTGAGCTAGTGTAGTACTCTGATGTGCCAGCCTAGTGTTGTGATGAGGTATCATTTTTACTGATACATTTTCTATGCAGATGATGATGGCATTCTTTCGAGAATGTTAATGTTGTCGATGAAGAAAACTTTCGATGACTCGTAAATATGCTAGCCAATGTTTCAAGATGATATTGACGATACTGCCCTCCTGATGCCACTGATGATGCAAACCTCTCTCGCCTGATTATGTTGAAGAAGACCCTTCTTATTAAGGGGGAGTGTTGAAATAATGTAACTGCTAAGGGTATTCTTATTATTATTGTTATTTTATTCATTAAATTAATCCCCATTGTGGATTAATCATGTTGGTAATTGTATTAGGACCAAATCCATTTTACAGATTGGTCATCGGACAATTGTAATAGGCAAAATAAGAAGTCAGCCCCAACAGTTTTTATTGAGACCCAGAATTAATTTAAAGGTAGGTTTACCCACCTAGAGTGAGAGGTCGGCCCTACCAGTGAAACCCTTTCACATGTGTCAGTTTTGTATATATAGGAGGCTAGCACCTCACTTTAACATACAACTCACTTGCTCATTCTCTTATGAGGCAAGCTGCAATTACCAGTTGGAGAGAGGAGAAGAGTGGCACATCTCTTGGAGAGGACTATATGTATTGGTTTGAGTTATTTCTTGAACATTGTATTAGTAATTTATGATAAGGAAGTTTTTGTTGGGTTTTCTTCTCCTAGAGGGTTTCCCAGGATAAATGATGTGTCTCTTGTGAATGTGTATTTCTTAGTGATATTGTTCTTATGATGCTCTTATCTATTGAAATGCAAAGAACTATAATAATGGCATAAACATTAACAACTCCATGTGGACTTCTAGAGGCTACACCCTCTAGAAACACTAGGGTCAACTCCCATAGTGTGTGACATCAAGGTTCAAAGTAAGGTTCTCATAAATAAAATATTGTGAAATAAATATGAAATCTAAGGTGGCAAAAAAAATGTATTAAACTTAGTAAAGAAGATCATGATTATGTGATGTCATGCAACATGATTTAGACAGACCACAGTATATCAATGTTATACAATTCATATGTAAATCCATGAAATGTGTCCCACTTTCTATTGAAATGTGATGATGAAAATTTGACATTTTACATACTCTCAACAACTATGTTAGTGTTAAATCTTTCTCAACAAATATTATAGTGTTAAATGTATGTTAACACATTCTACACAGAATGCAGATTATCCCAGTTTTTGTTTTAATTTTTTTGGGAAAATTATATTTTGTATTATTTTTCTAAAGTGACTAATTAATATTTAATATTTGAAACATGGCCTGCTTGCCAAAAAGTGAGACAGTTTCATGGATTAACCCTCATCAATGTGAACACAATGAAACAAAAGTCTTGGGAAAAATAGCCATGAGAAATATGTTAGATATGAACACCGCCCTGGAACATACTGAAGATGGATTTAAGTAAATTTCAACTTGAGAAGAGAAGAAGAAACCTTGAAAAAAATTGATCAATGGACACAAACAAAGGGCAGCTTATCAAAGAGCAATAAGCTAAAATGATTTAGGCGGTGACATTCATTAGGCAAAGAACAAAAGTCTCTACTTTCAATTAAGAGACCAATGTTTAAGCCAAAAACCTTGTTCAAGATTATTCCTCGATCGAGGGTCTATGAAAACCATTTACACATGGCCTGATTGCCAAGAAGTGAGACAGATTCATGGATTAACCCTCATCAATGTGAACACAATGAAACAAAAGTCTTGGGAAAAATAGCCATGAGAAATATGTTAGATATGAACACAGCCCTAGAACATACTGAAGATGGATTTAAGTAAATTTCAACTTGAGAAGAGAATAAAGAAACCTTGAAAAAAATTGATCAATGGACACAAACAAAGGCAGCTTATCAAAGAGCAATAAGCTAAAATGATTTAGGTGGTGACATTCATTAGGCAAAGAACAAAAGTCTCTACTTTCAATTAAGAGACCAATTTTTAAGCTAAACGATAAGATCAATCACTTACATATCAAAGGCTTCATTTTCGACTCATCTAATGATCACCTAAGGAAACTAGTACAATAGAACCCTCTAGCTATAATAATCCCAGAGGCTTTAGTTACACGAGTACAAAAGAACCCTCTAGCTATAATAATCCCAATTTAATAGGCTTCATTGTATCACACAAAGGCTATCGCATAACTTATATTTTGTTGATAACTAGCTGGCCGCAACCTCATTGGAATCCAACCACTCCCCTTTCATTTCAACGGCTTGCATTAATAATTGTGTCAGCCTACACTCAAAACATTGTAAGCATTATCATCATTTTTATTGAACTATATAATTTCATAGTGGTAATGTAAAGGCTTGGCATACTTGGTGCAAAAAACCTGTAAAGCTGATATCATGTCCCACATATGATGTGCCTCACATTCTGTTTTACATATGGATATGGAAGATTACAGATACCATAAGCCACCTACTTGTGAGGACAATAAATGGAAATTCGAACCTGAATTTGGCAAAAAGGTTCTTTATGCAGAAATGGCTTTATCATAAGATTTTGAACCGGGCGGCAATTCAGCCTTAGACCCTGGGATGTGTTATTTTCAAACAACATTATATATCAGGCCTTCAATTAAAGGCACACGATTGCAAAAATGTACTATAAATAATGTTTCTTACATTAAACATTTAGGACAAGCACTTCCACAAAACCAAAGTACTCTTAAAGTGGTCATGGCTAAGTAACATTTGTACTGCCATTTTTCATATGCCTCTACCCATCTTGCTGCTATTAATGCCGAAAAAGCTGATATCTGCTCTGATTTCCTAATTAATATAAATATTTTAAATCGTACAAAATTTCACGTGAGATGGAATGCCAACGATTTTTGCTTTTAGCTGGAATTTAGAATTCCAAATAAGACTATCATTACAACCAGGATTGCATTGCTTCTTCTATGCCAACATCAGCTGTATCCATACCTGCCACGCCCATATCTCAATGACCCCTTCCTATACAAAGGAAACTAACTGCATTGCTGCACATGTAGTTGGAATAGTTTCGGCCCTTGCCACAGCATCTTGCAGACCTGCATTTAGCCTGCCGCACCCATGCAATATTAATTACAACAGGAAACATGCTACAGAAATTGGCATGCATGTATAGGTACATTATATATTACAAAAATCAGTTGAACAATAATACAAGGCAAGATTTTTGCAGTAATAGATTGAAACTGTACTCATGAAAATGCCTCATGTTAAACCAGGTTCTCTCTTAATCGGATGAGATAAATGGTTATTCTGCTTGATTGTGTCAAGTTTCATATCTGGCAGAGAGTTTTCACTCAAATGCCCCAAATTTGGGGAAGAACTTGTATCTGTAATCAAAGTTGATCTCCTACTCATGTCATCTGCACTAACATGCTTGAAATCCTTGACAGTTGCACTACTCTTTGGTGTTATTTGCGATACTCTCTCCAAAATTGCATCTGCCCTTTTCTCAATTTGTGAAATCAATGGATGTCTTTGCGGTGCAATGAGTTGCTCCCTTGAATGAGAGTCTCGAGCAGTAGGATCTTGGGGAATTTGAGAACAACTCAGCATCCTCTTATGCGAGAGATCAGCCTTGTGAGGGACTTTGAACTTGTCTGCTGGATCAAGACTTTGCAAGATTGAAGGTTGGCCTTGATCATGTATTGAGGATTGGAACTTCTTCATTGAAGCTGGAAACAGTAATTTGCTACATTCTGCTCTATTGGCATAATTAACATGTGATGGAGGATATCCAGATATCCCTGTTTCAACAAGCTGATCTTGGAAGCATTCAAAACGTTTCCTTACAGGTAACTGACCTGTTTTACCTACATCTAACCCAGTGCTCCCACTAAAAATCACACCCGTTTTAAAAGAGCTTTCAATCATAGTGTGTTGCTCATTTGGATAATGTTCTGTTGCTAAGAATGTAGACTGCATTTTCTGCTTCACAGTCTGGTCATATCCCTCCCTGAAACCAGCTGCAGTAAACGTTGAAAATGATGTCGAAGGATCATTCCTGTTATGACTAATATGACCTGCTGAATTCAAGCATGTATATCCAGACAACAAAGTCGAAGCTAAATTGAATGGTTTTTGTTTAGTAGTTGAACTTCCAAAAGAAATGCTAGCATCTGTTGGAGTGAGCACATGTAAGGATCTGGATGAATAACCACTCTCAGTTGACATACTTAAAGTCTTGGAGTGAAGTCCATGCACGGCTTCACTCCCTGCAAAAGAACCAATTTCAGGTTTTTGTTCCTGCTGCTCCAAAGATGTTTCTGGAACACTTGTTACTTTATGTGGATTCTTTGTGATACTGTACTCGCATGGAGAACTGCTTTCCTCGCTAGAGTTACTAGTGGAGGGTGAATACTCTTCATCATCATCTGATATAGGATCGCAAGTATATGTTACTTCCTTCCTTTGTCTCTTTCCCCTCCCCAGCTCCTCCTCCTCATCTGCAGGGTCAGTAATTGGTCCAAGAAGCTCTTCCCATTGCTTTCCGTTCACTGCTGGTTTTGCCTCTTCATCTTGAACCATTGACATACCTTGAATGGCACCAAGGTAGCCATTCAAATCTGAAGCATCCTTTTCACCAACCTTAATGTCTCTATTAAGAAGGATTTCTATATCTTCATCAGTATAATGGATAGATGTGGCTGCAATATCCTTTTCATCCAGAATATTCTGTGCACCATGTAGTAGTATTTCATGCAATTCTTTGAAAGTTTCATTTTTACAAGGATTCATCACCAGATTCTCCAAAGCCAGCTTTCTTCTTGACCGCTGCAATATTCTCTCCTCAACGGAACACTTTGTTATTAATTGATATACAATCACAGGTTTTTCTTGGCCTATCCTGTGAGCTCGTGATTGAGCTTGTAGATCAACAAAAGGATTGAAATCTGGATCTGCATGACAAAAAGAGTATTACAAAGAATAGAAAGAATCAAGGAAAAGGAGACTCGCATATGAATGAAGCAACCTAACATTTATATCTTCGAAAACAATAAATTTGAACTTAAACTGTATGCAAAATTTCCCAAATATTATTGAACAAAGAAACCTACCATATATAATAACTGTATCCGCACTTGGCTGTTCCACATAAGTTAATTATTGTTAGATAATCAGAAGAACATTTTGCAAAGCATGGCCATCCATAAATTATATAACCATTAAAATTATTTTAAATAATATTTTAAATTAGATCGCAGCAAGGTATACTCACCAAATTGATTCCAAGCCCCCCTGCCCGAGTTGAAATAAGAAAAATAAAAATTCCACTATCTGGGCTACTGAAATTCTTTATCCGATGCTGCCTTTCTGATGCTGAAGTGCTCCCATCCATTCTACAATATTGTAAAAATAGGCAAAAATATTTTTAAAAGATCCAAGGAGCATATAAGAAGAAAAGTCTGTTACGGAAAACATTTCAAATTCACTGCCTATCAAAGCAATTCAACCGAGATATTTAAGGAAGAAAAAGACTAAACAAGCATGCATTGATACCTGATTCCACAAATTCGTAGAAAAGAATTCTACATGGCTTTTTAATTTTTTGACCCTTTCTTTTGCAAAATCTGGGTCAATTATACAAAGTCTATAAAATACAGAATTAGGTGCATGGCAGAGCTTTGCACCCGTCCCCCAGATCAGCTGATCCAAGATACTTCCCAAGAAAATGGAGATTAGCATAAAGCTTAATTGCTACATCCATAAAAGAAAAAACATCTGTATTACAGAAACCTCAATTTGTGCCTAGGCCTTCTTCAGACCCTTGCCCATGTTTTACTTTCATCCTTTTGCCCACCTTCACTCTCCTAGGCCTTCTTGTGCCTCAATATATCTCTTATAAAGCCATATTTACATCCCATGCACTCTTCCTGCTACTTGGAGATGCCTTTGGCACTCACAATGTTCACACTTACTATTTTATATTTTTTGTACTTTTACCATTTTTGGGTGGAAATGATAGTAATCTTGACTTGGAGTTACTTAACATTATGGCTTAGTGCCCTCATTATTGTATTACTAAGTTATGGTTTAATAGCCAATCTAGTCAACATTATTTTATATTGTACTAGGTGGCTAAGGCCAACCTAGGCATTTATATGGGCCCATAACCCCCTATCATCATCTTGGATTGATTACTGAGAGATTCTTTTGCATAAGGGCACAATATCTCGTGTTCTCTTGTTCATGGGTTAACTTGTCTTTATGTGATATTTTTGTTCAAGGTTTATGTTGGATTAGGGTTTGTTGAAAAACTGCCGCAATGAAAAATCCAAAAAAATATTTTTAGCCGTTGTGTAAGCCAAGGTGAAACTCATTTTGGAAATGTCGCCTTATGCGAACGGGAAGGGCAGTCGATCGCTTCGATATTCGATTAAATGGTTCCCTGGCTACCTTGTTACGATTCAAAAAGCAGCTAAAGTATTAGGTGGCGTCGTGTTGTCGCTTGCTCCGTTTGATACCCATGCTTCCTAGTCCCAATCCAAATGCCCCATCAATGCTCAAAGTTTGATAAAGTTTTATAGTAAAAACTATATCAGCGGATCTTAGATTAGTGCATAGTTTCTAATATAAAGTAATATAGATATAAAGTTTTTAATGTAGATACTCTATATTTATATTTAATATAGTTCATAATATAGATATTTTAAAAATATATATGTTAATTTATATGACTTTCAAAGGTAAATATCTATACTTAGTATATACTATAGATAAATATAAACTTATAAAGTATATACTACTACTATTAAACATAAAGTATATAGTAGATAAAACATAGATACTTTATAAAGTTTTTAATATAGATATTTTATAAATATAAGTATAGTTTTTAATATAAAGTAACATAGATAGATGATATATATTTAAAATTTATATTTTTTTTTAATTTTTATATTAAAAAAAATCAATTATAAAAAATATATTTATATTGTTTGTATAATATATAATAATATAATATACATCTAAATTATAATATAGAATATATTTAATATACACCAAGTATAATACATTTTACATAATATATTTTTCCCCAAGGAAAAAATTGAATAATTTTATTAAAGGTAACAAAATTACATGAGTTGAATACCATGATTGGTAATTCAAGAACCCTTGCTGGGTCAGAGTGAAAGGGCCAAGAGGTCTGATTCTATAACAAAACCAGGTTGTTTGTGGTAATCAGCATAGAGGTGAACAAAAAACAAAATTTCATCAGACATTACACACCTGGGGGCATCGAGCCTCCCTTGTACATAGTGTGTTTCAATTGGCATAACATTCGAGTGCTAGGTTTGACATTTAAATAAATAGGATGGCATATTTGGTTGGCATGATAGAAAGAGAGTGGACTTGATCTTTGGGTGGACATTCATCGCAGCATTACAAGCAAGCAAACCAAGCCTTGAAACCAAATCCAGAACAGAGCCATTCATCCTAGTTGATGAATTTATATCACAATGCTTGAACTCAGTGTAATTGTGAATTGCAGAGACATTACACTTAATTCCATAGAGCAATATCCATGTTGGCAAGAAGGAGATGCCATAGGCCTATGGTTTATGGCTCAAGCAATAAATCTACTAATTTAGCTTCTATATGTTTGTTAAATCACTAAACAAAAATTGCTCACTGTTATTGCAAACCAGAATGCATAATCGACACTAGAAACTAATCGATCATCATGGTAACATTAGCTGAAAATAAGATCTGCAAGTACACAAAGCTTAGACAATTGGAACACATCATATATATAAATAAGAGGAAGTACAAGTACATACCAATAGCTTAATACAAGCCAATAAAAGTCAAAATCGCAAACCCTAGCAACCGACTCCTAGCTAGGAATCTCTCCAAACCAAAGACGATCGCTCCACTAAAGATCCACAACAAGCAAGTACAAAGCATCGACAAGACTTCTTTGGCATTGACACTCGAATCCCACAAGCGTACAAGAGAAAAAAAGATAGTCTCCCACTATCTTCTCCACATCAAGCACTCCAAGTAGCACTACGATTTCCAAATGCCACAAAACCCTAGTCATCTTCATTGACAAGAACTACAAGCTCAAGTCTTCCCTTTGCTCCACTAGGGTTTCATCCAAACCCTAACATCCCTTGTCTTCCTAGGGAAAACCCTAACCATATTCTTCTTGAATCTCCTCATGAACCTCTTGAAATTTAAAGAAAATGCCTTTTATTGCAAATTTGGAAATTTCACCTCAACCTGGAAGACCTCGTAATCTATTTCCTATGAACTTTCAGTGTTAGGGATGAATCTGAAATATGACTTTACCACATAAATATTTCACTTCTCTTCAACCCGAATTTAGAAGGCATCCCAAGAAAATCAATACCATTCAAGTGTACTTCAACACCACAAGGCTACAACCCTTAAGGGACACTTTCCAAGCATATAACAGATCTAACATGTCTTATTGCAGCAGACTATAACTACAGTAAATCTTCCCTCTTATCTTCTATATATGTGTTAAAACATAATCAACACTAGAATCTACCTAGTCATGGAGATAACATGTTGAAATTCAAATCTATAAGTACACAAAATTTGGACAGCGAGAACACTTCATATATATATAAGATGATGTACATGTACATACCAACAGCTTATCACAAGCTACTACAAGTCAATCTCTAGCCAGGGAAACCATAAGAAGATCCTAGCTACCAAGTCCTCTTAGCTAGGGATCGCCCCCAACCAAAGCCGGTCACTCTGTTGAAATTACTAAGACAACAGAGAGGGGGGGTGAATCAGTTGTTATTGTGCTTAAACAATTTTAAGTCTATTAAAACATTCTTAATCTTTCTTCAAGTGATCATCAATGTTATACAACATATGGACAACATAAATAATGAGCATCAGTCACACATAAGATATACACAGAGATAGATTTTCACGAGGAAACCCATAAAGGGAGAAAACCTCTTCTTCTTCGAAATGATAGGCAGTCTTTTAAGTTTTGTACATCATATATAATTGAGCA